>LTAE01001308.1:0-12394 GCA_001647135.1 Pontederia paniculata | reverse complement strand
ATATATATATATATGTATATAGCTTACTTTATCCATAAAATTATTACTCTATATTAGTCTATTAATCGTGTGATGTACGGATACTACACAAATTATAAATAAATATATAAATTACCTTAACTCAATTATCATAATATATATTTTTAGTCTTGACATAAAATATTTGTTTTATAAGAAAAAAGAATAGTTAACTTACATCATTTTTATATTATTTGGGAATCCTATAAAAAAATGGAGAAAAATATTTATTGGATAGAGTAAAAGTTAACAAACATAACTATCATAATTCAATTATTCAATTTTTAATCGTAAAATATAGTGTGAAAATAAAAGTTTCATAAAAAATAAGTTAAATAAAAATATGAAGATTAAGATTTGTTATTTTGTTAGTCAATTCAATCTCTCATGTGTTTAATAACTTATATTTAGATGCAAAATTATATAAACTACAACTATAATTAAAATGGTTTACATAATAAAAATATAAAAAATGTCTTATAAAAATATAAAAACATGTTGCACCAAAATGTTCTATAATGAATATAATTTTATTATTAATTTTTTGACTAGTATAAATTACTTAATTATGTAAGAATAAGTTAATGATGATTTTAACTCAAGCACTATATAATAATAAAAATATACCTTTAATAAATATCGATGTAATTCTATGAATACTTTCTATAACTAATTTTTTTTCCAATAGTATTTTTAATAATTTCATTAATTGGAAACTATTATTTAAGATTTTTTTATTTTTTATTACAAAAGTTTTGGATGCGACATGTCACATAGTACACATTTTATTCCAGAGATAATAAAATTTTATATTCTTAAATTATTTAATTGACTCTTTATAAGTAATTACTATTTTCTTTAGGACTCATTTTTTATAAATAATTAGTAACTTGAACTAGGTGTCATAGTTGTATAAGATTGTTCTCTTTTTGTATGTATTAAAATTTTGTCCATGTTCATAGCTAAATCTTTTACAAATAATCTTTTTAATAATTTTATTAATTAAAATATATTATTTAAACTATTTTATTTTTTACTTAAAAATTATAAATAACCTTATGCCACGTGTCACGTACATATATATATATATAGTATTATATATCAGTCGGGACCTTCTTAAATTAATAAATAATGATTATTAAATTATTTAATAATTACTTTTTATATATGTTATTTTATACTTTATATCTCAAGTATCTTTTATATTGAATTTTTTTCTACTTTTTTTTATCAAATAATGTCCTCATTGATATTTTGTTGATAATAAATCCTTTTAAAGTATTGAGAAAACATTTTTTTAATTTTTTATCATTTAAAATATTATTTTTTTGTTAGAAAACATTTTTTTCCTCCTTTTTTAGGTCATTTTTTTCTCAATTATAGCCGGAAATTTCTCTGCAGTGAGATTTTTTTTCTCATGCAATTATCTTCTTTTTATTAATAGCTTTGAAATGTAGATATTATTTATCTAATGTTTTAAATAAGATATTAGTCTAGCCCCTCTTATATTAATAAGTAACAATCAGAAACCATTTTCATACACTTTAAAATGTTTTTTTATATTATATATCCGACAATTTTATATTATAAGAAATTATTTTGTACTTAAATCAAATCAATAATGTCACTACTAGAAAAATAAAATATTATTAAAATTAAGAATTGGACTAAAGTTTTTTATCTATTATATTATTTTCTTAGTATATAATCAATTTTTTATGAAATTGAGATAAAGATATACATGACAGCTTCTTAACTTAAATTTTAATATGGCATACATATTATACATCCAAATTTTCAAGTTAGACATTATATTAGCTTTTAAATTTAATATAAAAGCTTTCAAATTAATTATAATATACTCTATATTTACTCTTATCTCAATTATTTATTATTTAATTGCTTACTATTTGTTCTTTATGTTAATTTTCTTGTGCACTCAACTAAAATTTTTCAGGCTTTTACCCTGCCAATGAGAAGAGGCACCATCTACAACTTTTCGTTTTCCTTTTTTCTAAAAGTTTTTATATTTATATTATAAATATAAATTGATGATGATAATTATTTTTAAAAGTTTTTTTTAGATTGCAATCCGGGGATGATTATATAGAAAGGAAGTTGAAGGATAAATTACCCTAACAATTTATTTATTTATTTATTATTATTATTATTATTATTATTATTATTATTATTATTATTATGAAGATGATGATAATTATTATAAGTATTATTATCCATGTTTTTTTGGGGGAAAAAAATAAAGGATCCCGAAACATTTATCATCAAATATCTTCCACGATGCGTCGAATTACCACTTCAACCGAAATAATCCTCCTCCCATCACACAAGTTTGGGGCATGAACACTCGGACATGAACAACTCCGGCGACGCGCCCGAGCTCCCGTTCGATGGCGCCGCCGGGATCGTGGCGACGGACGGCTGGGAGGAAGTGGCGGCGCTCACCCCGGCAGCTGAGAACCACGGCAGGGAATGGCAGATGGTGAAAAAGACCGAGGAAGCGACCTCAGCATTCGACGACTGCTCCGTCTTTCCGCCGAGCCTCCACGAGGGCCTCCATCTCCACTCCGATCCGGTCTCTCTGGAGGAGAATGATGGAATCATCCACGAGTCAGCGACGGCTCGCACAGAGGAGGAGGGGAAACGAGGAGGTGATGTGGCCTCCTTGGTGCGGCGCCTTCCGTTCTCGGAGTCGGCTTGGCGCTCAATTGGCTCGGCGCTTGAGGTGGTCAAGCGAAAGATCTCAGCTTGTAGGGAGGAAGTTGGAATTGGTTGCTTGGCCGGAACAAAGATGTGGTCTTTAGCGGCGGCGGCAGGATTGGTAGGGATTCTTATGTACCTGCGGCGAAGGCACCGAAGGGAAAAGGAGCTGCTTCTGCTCCTCTTTCAAGAGAAGGATCAGGTGAGCGTTCATCAATTATAGTCATACAGAAGATCGCATATAAGTGGCCTTTTTTGCCCAAGTAACACAGACATGATGAAAACATTTACATTTGAAGGCAGCAAAATTCTCATTTTAACGCAAAAGTTAGAGTTGGAGGTTATCATAAATTGTTACCTTATCACACATTTTTCTGCTATGACACTGTTATCATCTTTAATCATTATGCTTTTATGGTTTCCTCTAGATCAAAGCCTCTTCTGCTAGAAGAAATAGGAACGTTGATACTTGAAAATTTCTAGATTAGGTTTTTAGAGAACGTTTATTTGTGACTATGATACACAACAAAGGATGATATTTATATGTTCCCCAAATGTGCCACCACTGTCTACACGTATGATAAAATCTTTCAGCAATGTAGTGCAAGACTCCAGATTCTGTAGTACCTAAATCCTCTTATCAATGCGTCTCATTTTAAAAGTTGCTCAAAATTATGCTTGTTAAATGTTAACTTTAGGAAATGGTATTGTAAGGCTGATGTTTCAAAATTGGGATCATGTCAAATGTGAATTATTAACTATGTAGTTACATTGTTAGTGTACCTGAATGGTTGTAGTGGCTTTCAGCTATAGGCTAAGAGTATCTATAAAGAAAATCAGCAGAGAGAATATCTTGTAAGCCTTTTTTTACCTACGCTAAGGACTTTAGGTTTCTCTATATGAAACATTCTTGATCTTCTCTATATCCAATACCTACAAGTCTGAATACATTTATCTGTTGCTGTTAACATCTAGAATTCTTTATTGGTCAGTTTTAGGTTGTACACATTTTCACCAGGTTGGTATTTGGACTCTCTTCCTGGCTCCTTGCATCATCAACATTTCTGTGATAACAACATGCATCAATCTCAGAATTTTGCCCATCTTTTTAATGTTTTACTATCGCTGCTAACCTAGGTCTTAGCCATTTATTATGGTTGTAATTGTCAAAAACTTTGATCAATTCTTGATATTAATTATGTCCATGTTTTTATCCTTTTTTTTTTGTTTCTTATATGCTGTATGGGTACCTTCATTTATTTGGTTGGTTAATGGAGATTCCGTTCAATACTTGTTTAGTTCTATTCTGGTTTTTCTCCATTCCTCTGTTCTATTCATGACGGTTTCTGCTGCAAATTCAATATTTCAAAAAATTCACATCGCAAAACTAACTCTCCACCCTGTACAGGACATCACCTGTATTGATTATTTAGAATAATTTTGAATCACTTGCTGCTTTTAGAAGACTGCTCTTATTTGATCATTGTTTCATGTAGAGGATAAGTCAGTTATTAAGTCAGATTGCACTTATGAATGAGCTTATGGCTGCACGTCACCAAGTTTCTGTTGTGAAGCGCATCTCTGATGTAACCAGTCACATCCAATCTTGATGCTGCTAGTTGCAAGTGAATATGTTTCTGGGTTCCTGTTGTCATTAACAATGTCACAAGTTAAACATAATATTCTTTTGGTGGGTACAGTCTTATTATTTCTAAGTTTTCTCCATTTAGCATTACCAGTCTATATCTTGGCATTCTTCTCTACAAAGGAATGAGTATTAGGACATTTAATTTGTATAAAAGTATGCTTATAATTAGTATTTCAACATATTTATGCATATCACATTTTCCAGTTCTTGCCCGAAACTGGAGCTTGGGCTTTTTTATTGTTGCAGGACAGTCAAAATGTTAATATTCATCCTAGTTCTAGTACCAAAGAGCCTTCATCCTTTCTCAGGCTGTTCTCCATCTTCTGTTCAGAAAATGTCAACAATGATGGAAAATTTGCTATATCTCGTTTACATGAAGCAGGATTATTGATAAATGGCAAATAGTGATAAGAGACAATCTTGTAAAATATTTCACGCATATAATGTGTTGATTTGTTATAAATAGAAAAAAAATGTGGCGGTCTCAGTTTCGCATTACTTCTTGACTGAATTGTTGGAAGGTTTTTGTTTCAACTTTTGAGGGATTTCTTGAGCACCCGATGCCTCATTAACTGATTTGGCACTTTGCGTTTAGACTGCTTTTATCGAGTTCCTGTGGTCAATTGTTGAACATATACCCGGCAAATCGGCAATGCTTTAACCGTGTGGTGTTTGGCACTACTTATCCGTACCATAAACCTATTGAATGTAATTCTTTTGTGATGTTAACTTGATACTCAGTTTCGTAAGGGTTTAGGGAACATGTGGTACCATGGTTTGATGATAGAATCCCTGAGGTCGTCTCAAACTGATTTTTATGGAAGCATAACTCGTCAAACTTTTTCCTGTGTGTTTTCTCTCTTTTCACGGCTCCCTTTTATCTGCCAATCTGTGCGCCCTGCGACCACCGACGTTGACAAATTCGCGATAGCTCAGCTTGCAAGTTCACTTCCGATGACATTCAACCTCACTTCATACAGCCGGTGAGAAATTTGACTAGAAGTCTATTGGGATGAAATTTTGTGCATACTTATTATTAGATGCCACAATGATTTTTGTCAGAAGCATGTTGGTTCGACTGGAGATTATCCTCCTCTCTTTTGGTTGTTAGTTGTCCCTTGTATTATCAGTCAGCATATTATTTCAGAAGCATGTTGGTTCGACTGGAGCGTTAAAATTTCATAAGTTTTTCGATGTCCGCACGGGATATATTTGGATGCACACAAAATCAATCTTGTTCTGCTTTGTGCATAAAGCATAGAAAATGTCTTCACTTGGCTAATGAAACCTAAAATAAATAGATAATTGTTCGGTGGATAATTGTGACAATTTGGAACCTAGTAAAGTAATCTTCAAGCCTTATGTTGAACTGTTTCGGGCTGTTGCTTACTGTTTATAGCTAAGCATTATGATGATAGATAAACCCAAAAGTGGTCTTCAAGGCTTCTCAATCTATGAGTGTTCGACACAATCCAATCCAGGCGGTAAAGAATAATGACGCACTAAGCTCCAGTAGGTCTAACCATCTTAGAAGGCCACACATTTGCACAAGCAGTATCAGCTCTTGGGAGCTTAGAGAAAAGTATCACATTTTAGACAAACTGAACACAGAAGTAAAATACATTTTAAGTGATCCATCTAGTGTTTATTAACAAAGTACCACATTTTGAAGAGCGACAATGCTAAAATTCAAAACAACCCTGCATACCACACTAAGGCAAAAAAGTACATGACATATTGATGTTGACATTAGCATCAACAGTAAATGAAACTAAGAATTGGCAATGTCCCCGAGCAACTATGATGCCCCGACAATGGACAACTGGCCTGTAACAAGAGGTTACGGAGTCAAAGTAATGAATAATACACACATGAAATGAAAATAAACATGTGCTGGTATATGAAGAAGCAAGACAATACAAAGGAAGAGATTACGGATGAAGGTAAAGAGGAATATGTATATTTTGCATGTCCATGATGAACAAAATAGAGGCAGTCAACATTATGTGGCAATAAAGCACAATAACACCCATTGATGTCAGAAACACAAAGCACTACAACACTTGAACCTGAACTATTTTCTGAGCAAAAGCTAGGCAGAACAAAATCTGAAGAAACCCAATTTGAAGACTAAAGCTGTGCAGATGGAAATTTCAGAATAAAAAAGTCTTGCTTTTGCATATGGGTCTATGGAACCTGATTAACCTATTTTTCTTATCATATTAAGGATAAGAACACCTAACTAGTTGAATCGGCATACCAAGAAGCAAACCACAAGATGGAAGTTTAGCAATAATTGTGGGCTCTGTGATCACGAGTATCAGTGTTGTTAAAGCTTACATCAACCATGTGATAAATGAAAATAAGGATGATCTAGAGTTCTAGAGAAACATTCATGTGATGCAACAGTTAGCATTCTTTTCCTAAAAATAAAGAGGGACAAGAACACCAAGGCGTGAATAATATTAGATTCATAAACAATTAAAAAAATAAATAAAAGCACAAAAGTTAAGCAATTTTCAAAATTAATAAGCATGGGAAAGTGGAAACTAAGAAAATGGAAAAGAATAAAGACCATTCACAGGAGGTTACATTTCATCTTTAATAGATAATAGAAAAAAAAATAAAATGACAGTTGGATGAGTAGATTGCCCTCATTCAAAATCTTTCAATAAAAAGATGGATATATGACAAGAGATTTCAGTATAAGATTACATACATTGCTTTGCTACAGAGTCAGGATTAGAGAGAGGGATCATGAGGAGGATCTATCAATGGCAGCGGAAATGAGACAGTGAAGGAGCACACATGAGGCCGGAGCTGTTGCGGTGATGGAGCCTAGGGTTAGAGAAGGGATTCAGGAGGCAGATCTTTTGATGGTGGCGATTGGAGGTGGACTCAGAGGTCAAAGCTGTCATCGTGATGGCAGCTAGGGTTAGAGAGAGGGCTCACAAAAGGTGGATCTTTCAACAAAGGTCACAAGCCGATGGAGGTGGAATTGCGAAGCCAAGAGAGGTTCATGATGTGGATCTTTCGATATGGCAGCAAGGAGGCGGAGGCGGACTCGTGAGGACGAGACATCGCAGATCTGTTGCAGTGAGAGGAGAGAAAAAAAGAAGAGAGAAAGGAGCAGTGAAAGTTAAATAAGTTTTATTGCTCTAAAAGAACGTTTTTGCACACCGGTTTCAGGAATTCTGTCATCAAATTGTTGCTTACAAGAGCGCCGTAGACTTGGACATCTATGGTGCTCCATACCTGTGCTCCACAGGTTCCTTAATCCCCTAAAAGAACTTGATATTCAGGCTGTGAGCCTCAGCAGGAAAAAAATCATAAAGTTACGCCTTTCTTCCGACCATGGCAAATTTGAAATTTGATCTGATCCCGTAACAAATTCTTACTTTTAATCATAAGGAATTCTATGACAAGCATCACCCTAGAGTTGATTTCTCATCCTTCGTTGCCTATGTCATTAGTTGGCTCAGAGATCATAAAATTGAACACAAGAAGCTTATCTAAAATTGACAAGCATCGCCCTAGAGTTGATTTCTCATCCAACTATGATTATTGATTAATCAAAGACATAATGGAAACAAATGAAACACCTGAGAAAATGTTGATGTCAAAAAAGTGAAAAGTTGAGTAGACCCATAATGAATATTCTTTAGAAAAGTCACTCATAATTTAATATCATAATGAAATAATCGACGTACTTTGATTATTTCATCAAAGTAAGGTTTATGATTAATTATTGATCCTATTGATTTTTTTTTTGAGAAGCAATTCTTGATCTATCGATGAATCTAAAAAGGGAAATATAGTCTTATGTCCCTTCTGAAAAAATGGAATGAAGTGCTTCAACAATATGAAGAAATAATCTGAAGAAAATGAAGAAACAAAGTGGCAGGTTTCGACAGAACAAGAAAATGAATAGCTACAAAAATAAAAAAGAGATGGATAACTATCATAAGTGGATGCAGGACTTTGAATATCTTGCTTTTCATCCAAGTACAAGCATCACAATGAGTTTTACAAAACACTTAAACATCCATGCCAAAAGCATGTGCAATAGGAGAAGTTGCTTAATTGCAGAATGCTTCTTGCAATCCAGAAGCATGCTTCTGAAATAAAACCAACTATCAAATGAACTCATCTCCTAGAAGTAACCAAGAAAATAAGAATTTTCTTTTATCTAATGCATGTTTGTTGTTTTTCAATTGTCTGAAATATAAGTAATCTAATGGCACACAAGAAGGAAACACCCAAAAACTATACAACCAACTAGAAAAATGACTATGACATCAAATATTCAGGCTACAACAAGATCAAACACGTGCTTCTACTAAATTGCCAATATGTGCCACTCAAATTTAAGTCATTGCCTGAACCTTTACAAGTTATATCTAATGGGTACTGCTACCAGCAAAAGAATGTCAAAAAACACCTTCTACATACTCAATCAGACCCTTAGAATATAATCCTTACCATTGTCAAAAGCATCAAAATTATCATGATGCGTACGATAACCCCCAGAATGCATATTGGCTAGTTCGGAAAAGGAAAAAACCTTGTCAAGCATCAATGAACAATCCAGCGAACCCTATTCTCTTTCTTCCTAAGTCAATCACATGAATGCTACATATCAACCTCACAAACAAGATGCAAAGCATGAAACTAACTTATTTATCGATTTACCATGATCGTTCATAATAACAATAGTGTCTTGCTTAGAATAAGGCCTCCCAAATGCAAATACTAATAAATGCATGAACATCTATACATGATTAATGTTTCAATGCATAAATAAACACAACCTCAAAGGTGTGTGTTCAACCGTTCATATATCATGTATTCATGTGTTTCATTCAACATCCAGAAATGACTTACGAATATCCATGCTCCAACATCATCATTAATCACCATTTGCTACAGACAATATTGCACAATCCATTCTCGAAGAATAGAAATAACACGATCGAACATGTCACAGTCATATGACCATTTATTTTGTTACGAATTTCGCTAGAAGCCTAGAATGATTATAACCATGTCAAATTCCCAAAAGATATTATAACACTCCACAAACATTTGTTTAAAGAGAAATTAAGATTGTATAAACAAGTAAATAAAAGATGAACCACAAAGCAAAAACACAAGGCAATAATTCCATAATCCTCACTAAATCTATAAAATTATCAAACGAATATGTATAGTTTTCATTAAAGGATATGCGAGTCATAGCACACAATGGACGTTCACCTTGCCAAACAACAACGCTCTAGTAAGCTTCTGAAGTCACGGCATACAACCACAGCGCAAGAAACTCATTCTTTTACTGAAAACAGTAGCAGATCAACCATTTGATCTTACATTACAGTAGAAAGATTTATGAGCAGTTTTATAACGTTTGGAATCTGAAATGTGACAACCATGACGAGTCGAGGACCCGGAGGAGTTACCAATGAACGCGCATCCAGAGGCGACGATCACGCGGTCAGAGTCTCAGACTCCAGAGAAGCGACTTCCTCGCTGGCACCAACGGTAGAGGCAGTGGATTCGGAGGGCCGCGGATCCACCTCGCCCACGGAAGGGGTGGCCGCGCCGCCTTCGTCCTCGGTGGCGGAGATAGAAGAGGGTGGCGTGCCCGCCCTCGCCTTGGCGGACTCGAGGACGCGCTTGCTGATCTCCCCGGAGTAGATCTGGAGCACCTCGATCCCCTCTTCGATGGAGTCGCCGGTGACGGCCGCACCAGCGGCGGTGAAGGCCTCGCTCTCGATGAGCCGAGCGGTGGCGGCGGCCTCATCAGCGGGGAGCACCCCGTAGCGCTTGGAGAGGACGGAGGGCGACGTAAGGGTGTCGACGAGGCGCTGGATCACGGCGTCCCGCGTCCGCTGCGACGGGGGCCAGATGGAGAGCTGGGGAAAGGCCGAGGCGACCGCCGTCGGCTTCTCGTCTGCGGCGACGGAGTCCTTGACCGAGGAGGTTGCCGGAGGGTTCTCTGAGGAGGGTTGGGGGTTCGCCTCTTGGCCGGATTCCGCCATTATTGAAATCGCCGGCGAGGTGTTTGTTTCGCTGCGTTCGGGTTTGCAGTGGAAGTGGGAGCGATGCAATTACGCGAAGGTTTGGTCGCTATTCTTTGGTTTGTTCTGGAAGAGCACTTTCGTCTTCTTGTGCGCTTTGAAAAGAGCTCCAAAAAAATGGGCCCCACTGTGTCTGCATTCTTTGTGGAGCGACGTGCGTTTGATACGGATGGAATCGCATCGGACGGCTAGGACGCGGTTGTCGGTGCCTACACGAACAAATAGTGGTGCAAGTGGGTCCCCGTTATTTTGGCCGGTCCAGGGAAATGCTTTCTTTTCTGCTAAATAACTCGAATGTATAATATATTGCAAAAGTTTTAATATAACGTTTTGTTCGAAAAAAGGAGCATCGAAAAGTCTAGGACAGTATTTTTCACCTAATAATTATTTACTATTTAATTTAGCTAAATAATAAATTTAGTGTGATTACAATTATATTCAGAGTACTACACTTTTTTGCCACTATCTTAATGATAAGTTTACTATGATATATGATTATTTAATTAATTAAATAATATATTACATGTCAATTACGAAAAACTATGGTATATGACTAATTAGGGCATGAATTTTCGAAAAGCATTTTATAAATTATTAAAAATTGGAGGTTAACATTAGATAATATTATTATCTTATGTTTTAAATCGCTAAATTTTAAATATATGATTTAAATTAAATTTTATTTAAGTTATTATCAAAGACGGACACACATAGACGGTGGGATCACGCTCTCCCCTCTCCCTCTTAAATTTTTCAGTATATTAAGTATATATATACTAATAGTTGAAGTCAATATATAAATAAAATATAAGAAAGTAACAAAATTATGTAATAGCTTAAGTGTATAGGTAAGTTTTATTTATATCTAGAAGTTAGAGTTCAAATCTTACTAATATTTTATTATTTTGACCTCCTTTAATTTTTATTATTTTACGACCTCCCCTATCTTTCATCTATGAGTCCATCTTTGGTTATTATATTTTAATTATCTATTAGATTGATTTAATTTGGATCATACATTTTCAAATTTACATATATGTCGCATTATTTTATATATATATATATATATATATATATTCCAAAAACTAAAATGCTATTAAAAGTTTGGAATATACACGTGAATTTTTGTTCAGAGGGATATGCTCTTTATGAAGTGATGTTACTAGTTGGATTCCTCTCGTTGCCGATCGTTCATTTATTTTTTAATAATTTGTTTACCTTTTTTCACATTTTTCTTATTTATTCTTTATCTTTACTCAAAGCGTAGTTCTATAAAATATCAATTAGTTATGTTAGTTTAAGTTTTGTTAATTCATAAAAACATTATCATATAAACTATATCACACATTTCAATTTATTAATCTATGAATATACTATATAAATATGTTTATTATTTTATTTCATGTCTAGAAATGAATAAGGATTTAGGTTTACCTCTTAGATACGATTCCTAAAACGGAATGATTTGAAATCCTTTGCTCCCTTGAGTGTTCAGAGAATTTGTATTCGGTTTGGAGGGAGAGTAACGAGCGGAAGAGATGAACAGTCGTCCTTAGATTAAATGTGCAAGTAAATGACGACTGAGTATGTCCCACACTATATATATAAAGTGTTGGTGAGACCGGTCGACCAGAGGATATGAAGGGTCGACCGAAACACGAGAGTGAATTATGTTTACCCATAGTGAACGTCCTATGATGTAGTAGATGATTTTTCTTCTTATAACCGATCGTCCGACTACTTGTAGTGGATGACCGCTGATCCCAAAGTCACCATCGGACGTTCGAAGTTATGTGTGGTCGTCCGAAGATATACTGATTCGGAATGATCGACCTAAGTTAATGAAGGAAGCCATATGTTCCTAGGGAGCCTCTCCTCAAGAGATCTGCGGATGTCCGAAGATTTTAATGGACGTCCGCTGATAGGGATCTCT
>LTAE01001307.1:17504-51060 GCA_001647135.1 Pontederia paniculata | reverse complement strand
TTTGTATGGAGCAGAACGCAGGAGGGGGGGGGGGGGGGTGAATTGGTGTTTTCTTTTTTTCTTTCTTTTAACCTAATAATATATTAAATTGTTTGATGATTAGATCTTAATTTGAATCACAAACATAGCTGCATATAATCAAAATTAAAGAGAAAAGTAAAGTGCACAAACTAGAATGAGGACGCAGTCGTTTGTTGACGAGGTTCGGCCCAACTCCTTGGCCTACGTCCCCGCTCCGATTTCTCTAGATTGAGAACCTCGGAGATTCACTAAACACCCCTTCTGGATGAATCCGGGCGAAGGTGACCCTATTACAATTCAGCAGCCTTTTCTCCGCTCGAGAGGTAAGGCGTCACCTCTCTTCACTTAGAGTTTTCAGAAAAATACAGAAATATTTTTGTGTTCTCTCAAAATTACAAATCAGATCATCTAGAAAAATAATTCTTGAGAGAGTTTTCTTCGCATCATGCAAGGTGACTTTTGTTCTTTTTCTTCTCCTCCAATTTTGGAATTCTTGATCACCTTCATCAATGACAGAAATCTTCATTTATTTTATTATTTTCCTTTTTAGTCATCTTTGTTTCCAAATTTGATCCTTCCAGCTCTGAAATTTCAATTCAAATACTTTCCACATATAGTTTCGGGCGACCTATTCACACATTTGGGTGTCCGAAACATTTGCGTAGAATTACATCGCGTCTCGACAGGAATTTCGGTCGCCGTTCTATGTTTCGGTCGACCGAAACTTTGATGCTCTGGAGCTTGTTCACTTCGACATGATTTTCGGTCGACGGTTTGTGTTTAGGTCGACCGAAACTCTGGTGTTTAGTGCTGGTTCGCTTCGACATGATTTCCGTTCGACCGATTCGTGTTTCGGTCGATCGAAACTTTGTTGTCTGCTGGTTGTTCGCTTCAACATAATTTCCGGTCGACCGATTCCATGTTTAGGTCGACCGAAACTCTGTTGTATGCTGGCTGTTCGCTTCGACATGATTTTCGGTCGATCGGTCTCACCTTCGGTTGTCCGAATCTCCATTTGTGCACTTTCATTGAAGCTATATCATTTGTTACTCATCAAGAAATTTTAGTACTAATATATCCATTAAGTTTGTGTTCATCAAAATCATTGAGGGTTATGCTCTGATCAACACATTCATCTTGAAGAAAGATATAATTATATTATTTTGTATATTTCTGAATTCTTAGCATTCTTTTGCATTGCAAATTCACCATTTTCCAAGAGTTTCTTTGCAGTAGGCTTTACTTCAGTTTCCTTTTTGCTAAACAATATTTACTTTATTGCTGGTATGATTCTGGAATTTAAGCATAATCTTGTATTTCTGGGTGCTGCAATTTTATTTTAGGAGTTGAAGTTAAGCCTGGTGAAACTGTGAAGGTTGATCCTGGGGAAGAGCGTTATGTTCATATATCACAGGTTTGAACGTTCTAATATCTTTTACTCTGTAATAATTTACGAACTTCCCCTTAAAAAAATGAGCTCACATCTAATTGTCCCTGTTCATATGCAGGCTTCCTTAGGTGAAACAAAGAAGGGTAATGAAAGTGTTCCAGTCTTTTTGAAATTTAATAACCAAAAGCTAGTCATTGGAACTCTATCTGCCGAGAAGTGTACCCAAATTCCTTATGATTTAGTGCTTGAGAAAGAATTTGAGCTATCTCACAGCTCAAAGAATACAAGTATCTATTTCTGTGGCTACAAGACTGATGCTGCAGATGAAGGCGACGATGAATATCCTTTAAATTTTATTCAAAGTATCTTAGTTCTATTGAAATTTGCATGAACGTTGAATTGTTTATTGTTTCCTTGACTTGGATCCCTTTTTGTGTTCCTCACTTTTGATTGTCTCGGTAAGTCTATTTTTTCATGCTTTTTCCTTTTGCATTGTGTTTGTTCTATTGATAACTATGTGTTACCATTTTCTTCTTTCAGATGATTCTGAATCGGATGAAGATCTTGAACTTGCACAGAAGGTCAATGGTATGTCTATGTGATTTGTTTGTAGAAATCTTTTCAGCTAGATGTGGGTAAAGTGTTTCAATGTTTATTGCTATTTCTCTGATCTTAAAGTAGCATGTAGTAGTTTTATTACGTAATCATGTTTTTTTGTTGTTGAAATTAGTAACTTTATCTCATTTATGTTTACTTAGTATACATTCTTTACTGTGTCCATAATATTTCTTTTGGATTTACAATTGCATTGTATGTATTTTCTTGTTTTCCAGGCACAATTGATAACAAAGATGGGCAGGCCAAGCCCACATCTGAAAAGCCGGAGGCTCGCAAACCTGATGCCACTGCTGCTAAGGCAAAACCTAAAGCTGTGGAACCAAAGAAGGATGTAAAGCAAAAGGTTCAAGTTGAGAACGAGGAAGATGAATCAGATGAGGATGACGACGACGATGATGATATGTCTGATGAGGATGATGAAGATTCTGATGAGGTTTGTCCTAGTGCTGTGGAAAAGCTTTGTTTTGTATTATTTGCAGAATATTTTGTTTAACGCTTAGTAGACTTCCTTTGGGTCCTGTAGTGTTCTCAAATCTTTCAAGAGATTATCAGTGTTATTGAATCAGTTATTTCATTTTACCATAAGGGTTTTTTGTATTGATGACTTGAATATTTTTTCAGGAGATGGATGATGCGGGAGATGACAGTGAAGATGAGGACAGTGATGATGATGAGGCTACTCCAAAGAAGGTACCTGTTTCTGTGTTATTTGTAAATTTATTTGTATTAAACATGTGCATAAATATTTGAGCCTTATTTGTAGGTTGAACCTGCTAAGAAAAGGCCTGCTTCTGCCTCTAAAACTCCCGTTCCTGAAAAGAAAGCTAAGGTGGTATCTCCAAAATCTGGCCAGAAATCAGGTAACTGTAGTTCATGTTGTGTCTCAGATCCTGATTTGTTGTTTTCTACGAAAATTATCTCTATTCCTGAAATTGCTGGCTTATTTACTGGATATTTCATTCATACATGTCTGATTATTCTTGTTTTTCTTATTCGGTGCTGATGTTGTAGGTGATGCTGGAAAGAAGGGTGTTCATATTGCAACACCTCACCCAGCGAAACAGGTTGGAAAGGACAAATCTAAGCAACAGAGTCCCAGATCTATAGGTTCAGTGACATGCAAGTCCTGCAGCAAGTATGCATGATCCGTTGCATTGTCTTTTCTTTTGATAGTCTCTCTTGTATTTATCTCATGCTATATATTTTCTTCTGATTCAGGATTTTTGCCACTGATAATGCACTTCAAGCCCATTCGAAGGCGAAACACGGAGAAGGAAAATGATCTAGAAACTGGGTCTAACTGAAAAGTCGACTGCAAATTACCCTCAAATGTTATTATAAGGAGTCAGTGTGATGTGGTGTTTTAGATTTCCTATCTATCATTTCTGTGCTATTCTCTTGCTTCTCAAAATGCTATTATCAGAATGTTTCCAAACAATGAATCGCAAGCACTTGTGGGCATTTCCCCCCATCTGGTGCTAATTTTGATCGTCTTAACATTTTTATTCTTGATTCTATCGTTTATTCAACAAGGTATTTGAATTTATGTTTCCCAACTAATATTAAATATTAAATCCTTTATTTAATGTAGTTTACGCTAATTTTTCAATTCATGTTACTGTTTTGTTTTCGTAATTTGATCATGTTTACTTTCAAATCTTTACGTAATTGGTATTTTAAATTATCTATGCAAATACTTATTTATTAATATAATATTTTTGTGGGTTTCAATAAAGGTATTAGTTATTTAAGTAGATAAATATTATATTATTTAATTTTTTAATTATTAGATGCTAAATTTATGACGGATAAAAAAAATTATGAGAGAATCGGTAGAAGAAAACACATCCATTTTTTTAATAATATGAAATGATAATTAAGCGTAAGACTTACCCTTTCGGTCCTTTCCATTGTATAGTTGTTGAACTTGTTTGCATTAATCTCTGTTCTACCAAAGAAATGCATCAACGTTAAAGGATTGCAAAATCTTTTCAAAACTACATAACAATATCGACATCATGGAAAGGATAAATGAACAAACAATTCGAATCACTTTTCGCCCTTCTCGTGGAAAAACTCTCAAGAATGGATTGCATTACTCCAAGAAGAACAATATCTCTCTTCGTCTAGCAACGCCAACATGCTTCCCACTGCAAAGATGTGTTAGCTGCTGACATAATATCTAGTAATAAAAATGTATGATAAGGTTATTGTCAGATTATAACTGTTAAGTGAATGTCGAATTTGATTATTGATATATTAAAAAATAATTGTTAAAATTTTTATCTGTCATAATTAGATATATAATTGAAAACAAACAAAATATTAGTTAAGCTTAATAATGAGCTCAATTTTAATTCGTGATTGGTGAATATAATTATTAACATCGCAACATTGAATGATCAATGCCGCTTCGAAGTTACAATGAAGAAAAAATTTAATTATATGAAGGAGCATGTTCAAATTGTACAAGAATAACACAAAATTATTAAGATCGAACCAAATACTAATCCCGAGAGGTGTCAAACTGATCGAATTGTTAGATCGAATTGGTACTAATAAAATAATATAATCAATATTGATATAGATCAAGAGCTGTATTTTTTATTATTTATTTCATTATTTTGTAATTTTTTTCTTCACATCAGATATGCTTTGTTTTTTCTCACAAAATTGGAATGTGTAAAAGTTGAATAAATTTCTTTTGCTCGTATAATTTTTTTTGCAGCTTGCGTACATTTATCAGGTCAATGCACCTTTCCCTTTATAAAGTATAACTGATTACTTTTTTGGATTAGACTTATTGTGAACTTCTCTGTTCTAACTTTTTTCATCTTTATCTCATTTGTAATAGGAAAATCATAAGTCACAGTAATATCCATGGTTCGAGATTTCTATAAAATTTCTGCAAAGAAGAAGTTGCTTATTATACTGTTTCTAGAAGGATTTGATGGCATATGGTATAAAAAGGGAACACTTCGAGAATTTAGTGGATAGGTGAATAATTGAAAGGGTGATGACTCGTTTGAACTCAGCCTTTTCTGCCAATTGTATAGCAATTCAATTTGAAGAAACTTCATTTTCATAGGAGTTCAGGAAAAACAAAATAGATACTTCATCTTGAATTTAAGCATCTTTGTCACGTCTTCCTTTAGCTCCTTATTATCAATTTATCTTGCACATTTCTATGACTGACCACTCTTGTCAAATCAATAAAGTGAACTAATCTAAGACACACCTTTTTTATTAGTTACACATGAATAAGTCATAGATGGATACATCTTAGATTTTGAATATATATATATATATAAATTAATATATATATATATATATATATATGGATACATCTTAGATTTCTCAAGACTTGTTTGAAAATTCGTGAGGGGCTAAATTTTATGTAGACAATATATTAACAAGTATTAAATCCTTAAGGGAAATAGACTATTGTGACACTTCGATATAACTTAAGATGCATTCTAAAATTGTGTTGTGTGAGTCAAAGTCTAAAGTGAACAATATCTTGATGGATAATAATAATAATAATAATAATAATAATAATAATAATAATAATAATAATAATAATAATAATAATAATAATAATAATAATAATAATAATGGAGTAATGGATGGTTCACTTTCACATTAAATGGTAAATTCCTCACCCACATTGCTTTTTGATATGTATAACTCAATAATGGAAAGATTATTCGGGATCACCCCTCAGTTCTTCTCGGACGATGAGAAGTCGAGATATGATGAATCTTCGAATCTAGTGAGTTGGTTTGGTTGACACAAATGAGCATATGGATTATATTATGACAATAACAATGCATGATTATAAACGTATATCGTATTTCTTAGTTATGAAAATAATTCATCACACTCCAATTTGTTTAATACAGAGGTTTCAAATTTAGTTGTGTGTATTTCATGTTTTCCTTTAACATTTCTAGTTTCATTTGGCACTAAACGTTTTATATTTTCTTTTCACAAATTAGACATATTTCATGATTGTTCACTATTTAAAAGTAAAATAATTCAACTAATCTTTTTTTCAAAATAAAATGAGGATGCATTAATTAGGAGGAGCTCTTAAAGGGTCTGAATACAAAAGTCTAAGGATACCGAAAGGTGGGTTTTTCTCCCAAAAAGAATCGTTATACGATTTACGACCAAAAGAAGCGAGATAATCCGCGGTCATATTGGCACTACATATAATATGTTAACACAAAAATAGTTTGAAATCAACGATGAACAACCAAATATCCGCAATGATACTCTTCAACCCCATGGACAATGATTTGTTCGGTTGATGATGGCAACCACAGATGAGGAGTCAGATTCAACAATAAGCTTGCTTATTCTTAATTGCCGTCAACGATTTAGGCCTAGTCGGATACTCCGCGCCTCCCTCATTTTCCCCTCATTTGCATTCACAAATGAACCATCCGAGTTCAATTTGAATACTAATCTATTGACCACTAAATATCAAATTAAATGTATTATGTTTTTAAAACTACAATCCTACATTTTTATTTTATGTATAAGTCATCTCTTTTTATTCTTTGGTTGTCTTATATTTTTTCTTAGCACCTTTCCATTTATTACTTATTATTATTATTATTATTATTATTATTATTATTATTATTATTATTATTTTTCATCATATTTGTTTTAGTTTCTCTTTATATGCTTATTTTTCCTGATCAATTTAATTCCACCTCCTCGATATTTCATTTTATTGTTTCTAAGTTTTTTGCAATCCATTTCTTTTTTATCTTTTCCTTTACTTTTTCCCTTTTGCTCTTAAAAAATGATAAAAAATTAAGCCCACTCTATTGGTTCAGCTGATTTACGATCACTTTGTTTTTTTTTCAAATGCGACTTTACATGTTGGCGTGAGTCGGTCTTATTGACCAGTCGATTTTAAAAAAAATTAATTACGAGTAAAAATATTTCTTTATTTTTTTCTGTTTTTTCCTACTATATAAACCATTTGCTACTCCTTTCAGTTTATCTTACCATAAAAACTGCAATAACAAAAAATAAAAAAAATAAAAGAGAAAGGTGGGCCCCACTTTCCCCCATCATTCGGTCACACTATTGGATCTACAAATCCACCACCAAATACTATAATATCTTATTTTTCATTGGTCATTCACTCTCATCCAAATTTTGGAATGTCTTACCTTGTTTGCATCACCAAGAGGTCAAGGAAATAGCTCACAACTTCTCCTATTGTTGGAAACTTGCATCAAAAGAAGGGGGAGAAGAAAAAAGATGGCACACCATTTGCTAGAATATAAGGTATGTACAAGGGGATCCACATCTCTAAACAAGATTATGTGATAAATTGAGAATGATTGCACAAGAAGAGATGGAAGTTAAGACTTCTATGCATGCTAGTGTTTATAAATAGGTTTTGCATGTTAGCATTCTTAATATCAAAAAATGCACAACATGTTTTTGATGAAATGAATGAATGAATGAACTAGGGTAATTATGCTATCTTAAAATGCTATACCAATTTGTGTTTTTGTTCTCATAATAATAGATGTTTTATGCTCAGTTTTAAGAAAGGAACTTAGGAAAAATGATTTAGAATGCTGAATGTATGATATGGTACGAAATATGGAAAAAAGAACGGAGTGCCCAATACGGCTGCACAAGCCAGTACGGTCACCCCAAAATTTTATTGACCAATTCATCTGAGTTGAATAGTACTAGTTGTATCGACCAATACGGTCTTATTGATCAACAAGGTCTGCCCATACTTGCCAATATGGTCGTATTGATCAATATGGGCAAATTGTATTTACCAACAAAGACAATTCATGTTAGTGATTAATATGTAGGTCTTTAATTGTGAAGCATTACAAATGGGTTCCAATTGAACAATGGAGACATGATAAATGATGTACCACTCACTTATGATTACTTAAGTATATTTTTCAATTGATGTGATGCATGACAATAATCTAGACGCGATATGCATGCTTAATGTAAATAGGCTAAAAAAATGAACAATGTGATTTGTATTAGTATGATATATTGTAAATTAAAGATGAATTAGGGTGAACCCAAGCACACCTAAAGAAGATGAAAATTTAAGTTCGACAAAGAAGATAGTGTGCGAGCTTTCCGAAAAGTAAATTCCACATCTTAATCGGTGAGTGAGCTTCACATGTCCTAAGAGTGATAATAGAAGAGAACAAAGTGTTCTTGGTCTGATCAATTTAACAAGGAGGTGTCTATGACCCTTAATTAAGATAAGATAATAAAAGGACATAAGATATGTGGATGATTTATAAGAAGTTAAATTATTAACTTCTAAGATGTCTCATGATAAAAAGATTAAAGATAAAGAAGATGACATGGATGATGAAGTTAAATCAAAAGGGTATTAAAGTTGCATTATGTTGATAATGCATAAGGAAGATGAAATATAGACTTAAAGTTAAGTTAAGAAGCAAAATATGCTAAGACGCTAAAATAAAGAAAAGATGAATGATAGATCACGTGACATAAATGAATGATATGATTCACTTATTTTTTGACCTTTATGTACTCTAACCAGACGAATGCCCTTTTGCTTTTGGATCCTGCACGTGAGAAGAAATAATGATGCTTATATTGTGATGACGCCGCTCATGATGGACATTGCATATGGATAAGTTATGAATTTGGTCGTGAAGTTAAGTTATGTTGTTTTGGCTTATTGTCCTTTGGATCATGGTGTCAAAGACTATGTAGCCTTTGAACATATGATGTATGTCTTTTGAAGTTGCTAAGTGACCTTTATGTACAATGTATCAGTTAAATGTGATGTTCACCGATTATGTTTTTGTAATATCTTTCAGTGACTTATTATTTATGCCAAGATCTTATGCTTTTATTCCATTTTGATATGTCATTTATCTTTTTTCTCATTTTTAATATGATGATCATAATTGTCAATAGTGAAGTCAAAATTTATTATCACGTAATGTTTCGAGGATCATCGATTCGTCCCTTGGCGAGACGTGTTTTCGTGGCATTACAAAAACTTAACCACGTGATTTCCTGATCTGAAATTGAGTTCCTAAGTATGCTACATGGTTGTTATATGAACATTTTTTTCCTTGTTACATGAAGCACCCTTTTGGACAATTAATCTGGAATATCATGCTGTCCTCCTCATGCTTCCATTTTCATGCAAAGTAGTTCTCTGGTTCTTCCTAGTTGCAATCTGGAATATGCTTTTGGAATTAGCCGAGTCTCTAAAGCTAGAAAGTAGAATATCAAAGCAGACATTTTTATGTCTTAAAACAAGAAGAAAGAAAGAAATGGATAGTTTCACACTTCTTGAGCGTTCTTACTTGCTCTTTTCTGCTTCATTCCAACGCTAGCTTCCTTCTATGACCAAAGTATTCAAATCCATGACCAGCAATCTTCATATACAACTCTTTATCTCTCAACTCAGCATGAAAAGTGTGAGCCTTGGTGAAAACTGCAACTTCCTCTCTCCTCTTATCCGCTTGGGCTCATCTGTAATTCGAAGTGATGGAGAGAAATAATGAGACAGAAAATCCCACAGGAAGCTGCCACAAACTGTTCAACTATCTTGCCGAGAGCTTCCCCCTGTTCAATCTCAAACAAATCAGCCAGGGTAGAGAAGATAAAATCATGACCAAGCCAACCACAGGTCCTGAGCTTGTTTCTACCGTCGATGTTGCAGTGGAGCACCTTGAGACGATCTTCCCCAGGTTCAGTGTATCAGAAGATGGCAAGAGGAGAAAAGATGACTCTGCAACCAGCAAGAAACCCGGTATCCATGGCACTCCCTTTGTTGAGGTGACAAAGGTTAGTCAGAAGTCTGTATCATTTCGGGAGGACGTTGAAGAGAAGGATGCAGGGCAGACAAAACCAGGAAAGGCAAAGGAGAAGGAGCTGAAGAAGCCATCAGTGGCTAAACAACAGGAGAATAACCCCCAAGCTAAGATTTTAAGGCCTAGGAGGCCTGTTATAAGGGCCATATCTAATATCGACGAGAAGTCTGGTTTATTCATACAAAAGAAGAGGGAATCCTTCCAATCTTAGTAGTGAATCAGCTCAGCTACACACGTTAGCAATCTTATGCCCAAAGCCTGCTTTTGTTGTAGGATTGTTGATGGAGTTGTTTTGTTAGCAATCTTATATCCTAATAAGAGCCATACAACTCTAGGACTAGAAATAATAATTGAAGGTCTAAAGATGGGCAATACATCGGATGTAACAATAAGACAGTCCTTGTGATAACCTGTATAAAATTTAGTGTACATCAGTTGTCATGTTTATTTCAAAGCTTACGTAGGGGAAAAATCAATTTATTGTTTCGGCGCGACAAAAAAAAAAACATAAGATTGAATAACATCTCTTTAATATTAACGCACCAGTCCAAATATAAATAAACTTATGAATATAAAATTAAAAACGAATAAAATGATTAAATCTTATTGAAAAAACCCGAATCCGTTACTTTTGCCTTCTCTCTCCTGTTGAAACATTTATTTATTTTTCTCATTGTTCCACGCAGTGTAGAAAAAATTGGAAATAAGTAGGCTTAAAAATAGCTAAAGTATATCAGGTATTTTATCTTATAACATCCTGTTTTATTATGATGATGAATTGACGATAATGCGGGGCAAGAAATGAGTGACCATTTGAATCGTTAAAAATCACAATTTCTTAGAAATTTAAGTTTAAAAGAGAGATCAGTTTCCTTTTTAAATATTTAATTCTCTTGTTCATGTTTGTAATCCATGATTTTCCTTCTACTTTCTGTTTTCTTATTAACCACCACGCATTAAATTCAAGATAAGCCAGATTGACCAATGTTGTGCTAATTTTCCACTAGAGTACTCGGCTGTTACATGTTTGAAAAAATACTGGTTCTGAAGAAAAACATTTGCTCCATTCTCAAACGGATCTTACAGTTCAATTTTGTTTCCCCCTTCAACCCCACATATGGCAGTCTACGAATGTAGTGAAACACAAACCTTAACTTGTATGGGAGTGAAGTGAATATACTGCACATGGTTTAGATGACGAACATTTTTCACATTGCTGGTTTTGGAACATGAACCAGCTTACAATGGTCAGCGAAGACGGATGTGGTTCTTGCGAATCATGGTTCAACGGATTGATGCTAGCAATCAAATATATGCTTGTACAAGGTCGGTGTAGCCACAAATATAACCAGTTCTTGGGCAAATTATTATGCCAGCATTATTCCTCGCCATTTCTTCAAGAGCCTACAGAACGAGCAAGGCATGAGCAAATTGTGTGCAAACATGCAAAGTAACATCCCCATTAACTACTTGGAGGAGATTGAAATATATGTACCTTGGTGCTGTATACATAGCCATTTGGGAGCACCATTGGTGGGTTCTCATGGTCCATCAACTCTCTTGTTATGTAGCAGATTAGTTTGGAATGCTCATGTATACAGAATGGCAACGGTTCTGCTAATTTCATGAAGCTTTCTTGTGAAAGTGGGTCTTCTTTTGGGCAGCCTCCCTCGTAGCAAAATCTTAATAGAATGTCAAGAAAGAAACAGTATTACAGCAAATATGTTTCATTAGCAAGGATTTTTTGCCATAGAACAAGAGCAAATTATATAGAGTAGAGTGTGTGTGTGTGTGTCTCTCTCTCTCTATATATAGTTTTAAAGAACATATTAGTATAAAGGATACTGGGTTTTGATGACTGTTAACCCTGCTTGGAGATAGATGCTAAGCAAAGATTCCCTTGTCATGCCAAATAAGCCACAGAATTCCTGCATGAAATGCTCCACCAGATAATCCCACCGTGTAGGCTCAAATAAGACCTGCAAACCATATCAAAACAGCATTCATGCATCTTTTGCAAAATCTTACTGTTAAGTAGAATACCTTTCTTTTGAGGGTAATAAAGTAGAAAAATTGTGATTATGAAAAGATCATAAAGATATCAATGACGACAATGGGAACAACAAATTAGTAAAGCAAAGTCTTAAGACTGCATTACTATATTTCATAATGTGTACATAAATTGAGAAATTCCCAAGAACTTATGCATAGATGATAGTGGAAAGAATATTCTTAAATCCAAATAAATATCAAGATGATGCATGAAACTTCAGCCAATGTAGTAATTTTTGAAAGCATAAAACCTTCAAACAGGGTGACATCTCTAATTTGCACCACAAAATTTTCTATTACTTTGATGCCTTATCTAACTCTCCTGGCAGTTAACCTGACCTGCTTCCATGTAACCAGGGTTACACCCTTAATTTGCATGTAATAAGTTATAGATCCTTTCTTCTAAAAAATATCAAACATTGCACATATCAACTTGTACTATATGGTATCCTGACTTCACATAAGATAAAATATTTCATGTTTTACATGAGCTTAACAAGAAAAGTAATATAAACATTCAACCCCTCAATTACTGGATGCATAAAACTAAGACTTGCCGAAATAATAATGAGATATCACAATTAAAAATATGCTTTGCTCCAAAGGGATCTGATGTACCTTGTAAGTGTCCATTCCTGTATTGGGCTCGAAAGCCAAGATAGTAAGAGCACGTTGCAGATCTTTAATGTTAGTTGATGCCCATGGAGCAAGGTATCTTCGAGCATATTCTATGGCCGTCAACTTTTCACCTGCCCTTACCAGCTCTATAAACTCTTGATGCCTTAACCAAAACTCAAGCGTACTCTGAAATTCAAATAGAACTGTATTGACTATTCTGAATCTTGAATTTGTTCTATCATCTATTATGGAAGGCTTCTGCTGCAGACTCAGCAAAATGCTTAACCACTGACTTCGCATTTTGTCTCATAGGATAGGAATGAGTTGCTACTCATGTCAAGTTCTCAATGAAAGGTCAAAGTTGCTGTAACACAAAACTATCTACACCGCAATCTTCTCTAAGGATACCCAAACAGGAGTCAATAGTTCAGGTTTCAAGTTGAGTATATACCTTAGATTTCTTCAATCTAGCCCTGTTCTCTGAGCACCAAGCCAGAGCAGGAGCCACCTCTTTATTTTGAAGAGAATCAATGATTTTTTTTGCATCAAGAAAAACGTCAATGTCGACTAGGTCCTATGAAAAATTTGATCTATCAGGACAACAAGGCAATACTAACCATTATCAATAAAAAGCTAAACTTAACAGTGGACCATATCAGAAATAAGAGTGAATAGCAAACACAAAAAGCTTGGTCTTACTGCATAATGAAGAGTACACAATCTCCTAAGAGGTTACCTATGTCAGCAATTAGACAACTGCTTACGAAAGTTTAAGAGAAAAAAGTGGCATGCAAACTTGTTAAGGAAATACATTTTCCGATGTGATCTCAAGCACAAAGTGTTTCCCCGGCTAAGATAGCATAATTCGATGGCACAATTTCCCCGGCTAGGTCTCGTTCTCCTTAATTGAGCATTATCATGCCAAATTTGCATAAGTAAGCTAAATATCACTTGCACAACAGAGCGAAATATTTACATCCCCAAAGCCATACCAATAACCTACGAACAAATAATATACAATAGAACCATTCAATGAAGCAATCCTATCTGGCCAAGGCACTATTATCCTCAACTTGTATTCTCATGATCATGATATCCCAAAGTACAAAATGTTAACAAACAAGTAGCCCTCTGCAGACAAGAAACAGTTACGGAATGCGATGTGTGAACAGAAAAACACATTTGCAATCAACCCAAGTGAATACTTCTTGTAAATCAATATGGAACAAGGCTAAAGTGAAATTTGATGAGCAACAACATAACCAAATGAGATTTATTCAGCAAAATCCACTTCGCCATGACAAGTAGAATTCTCGTCTGAATTGAACAAGAAAGTGTTAAAGCCGTGCCTGAATATTGCTATCCTCAGCAAGCTTCTTGGCAGTATCGTAATACGACATGCGCAGCATGTAATCAACAATGATGCGCTTCAACCTGATATCACCCCATTCCGGCAAATTCTCATGGGCCGCGGCGTCTAAATGTTCCAGCCGCGCCCCGCAACGCTGCGCCTGCAGACTCTCCTCCTTGCTCCCTTCTTCCGACTGATCAAAATCAAGGAATACGGATCAAGATTACATCGGTCGAAGTTGCAACGAAACCAAAATTAGGCTTCGGTTGTATTTCTTGTTTCCTCGCCTTGAGTTTGAGACCCTGGAGACGGGAGACGAGGGAGCTGAGGTGGGCGACGGCGTCATCCCTCGACATGGGTTCGTCGCGATCGGCGGCCTTGGCGACGCTGGCGATAACGGCAGTGAGCTCCTTGTCGACGTCGCGGTGGTTGGCGCGGATCATCTTCTTGAGGTGCTCTATGGGAACCCTAAGGAACTGGTGCTCCAATTTGAGGGACTGGGCGAAATGGGACATGCCACCGGAGAGGGAACGGATTGTGGCAGCCGTCGGCGTGACGTCGGAGGGTGCGCCGCCGGTGCCGGTGCCGGCGTCGGCTGTGGAGTCGCCGGTGGGTGCGGAATCTATGGGCATAGAGTCCATGTCAGCGGGAAGACGAGGGAGAGAATGAGGAGGGTGTGGAAGAGCAACGAAAGCTTATTAGTTTTTGAAGTGGATATGTAATTTGGCCTTTTATATACATGAGCGCGAAACCTATGGGAGCTGGCGATATTATTATTTAGCGCGTAGTTTTTTTCCTCGTTTAAATATATTAAAACATAAATTAAATTTGAATTTAAATTTAAAATAAATTAATTAAATACTAATAATTTTATGTTAACAAATTTTAATCATCAAACTTTAACAACTAATTCTATAATTCCGAAAATATCGATGAAGTTTTAATCATGAATAATGATGAGGAACTTATTAAAAAATAAATATATATATATATATATATATATTTAGGTTCAATGAAAATGATATCTACTTAAATAGGTAACATCGTACTATTATCTTATCAATCGTAAAATGTTAAATATATGGTAGATCTAATAAATTATAATAAATTATTTAAAAAAGAAAATATTTTATATTTATTTTATATTCAATGGATAATGTAAATAGTACGGTGTTATCTAATTAAGTAAGTAGGGAAAAAATGATTATGCGGACGAGAGTATTTACACACCCCTATAAGTAAAAATATTAATCGAATTATTATTTTTCAAATGATTTTATTTAGGTAAAATGGTAACATAAGGTAATAAATATTTTTTTCGATTACAAAGGGAGGCCTATGACCTAATACATTGAAAGGAAATACTGAAAATAAAGGGGCACATAAGTCCCACGGTGGGATTCGAACTGGAGACCTCTCGGTGCTCAAGTCGAGGGGTGAGCCACTGCACCACGCCCTTGTTCCCTAAGGTAATAAATATTTAAATGCTTCGTAAACGGCTGTTTCCTGTTTGACCTCTCTCACCATCGTTCAATTGAAGCCCTAAACCCTCCTCCTTCCGATCGCCGCCTCCCTCCCAGTCACGCCATCGCTCTCCCTCAGTCGCCGGAGCTCGTCGCTACCGCCGGCGGCTCTCTTCTTCGCCTGCGGCTCCGCCGCTACCGCTCGCCGAGCTTAGCAGCCATGGAGGACGTCTCCGAGGGCAAGGACTTCTCCTTCCCCCAGCAAGAGGAGTCCGTCCTTCAATTCTGGTCGTCGATCCGCGCATTCGAAACGCAGCTCGCGCGCACTGAGTCCATGCCGGAATACATCTTCTACGACGGCCCTCCTTTCGCCACCGGCCTCCCCCACTACGGTCACATCCTCGCCGGCACCATCAAGGACGTCGTTACCCGATACCAGTCCATGAACGGCCACCATGTCACGCGTCGCTTCGGCTGGGATTGTCACGGCCTCCCAGTCGAGTTCGAGATCGATACCAAGCTCGGTCTCCGCACCCGGGAGGACGTGCTCCGGATGGGCATCGACAAGTACAACGAGGAGTGCCGCTCCATCGTCACCCGTTACGTCAATGAGTGGAAAGAGATCATCACGCGCACCGGCCGCTGGATCGACTTTGATAACGATTACAAGACCATGGACCTCAAATTCATGGAATCCGTCTGGTGGGTATTTGCCAAACTCTACCAAAAGAAGCTCGTCTATCGGGGCTTCAAAGTCATGCCTTACAGCACCGGATGCAAGACTCCACTATCCAACTTCGAGGCTGGCCTCAATTATAAGGTATCATGCTACGTTTTGGGGGTTCTGTTGGTGTGTTTTGGTTGCTTAAACTTCATGGTGTTCTATTTGCTTTAGGATGTGCCAGACCCCGCAATTATGGTGTCATTTCCGATCCTTGATGGACCGCATGAAGATGCATCTCTCGTGGCATGGACTACGACTCCTTGGACATTACCAAGTAATCTCGCGCTATGCGTCAATGCCAATCTAACTTATGTGAAGGTCAGTTTCAACGAATTAGTTGATACCTATGCAGTGCAGTTACTCTTCTTTAACAATTCACACATCGGATTCTTCAATTCAATTACAAGCTGTCTTGCAGTTGTCCTTTTTTAGGCTTTTGTATCTTCTACTATCAGATGGTGCAAACTCGTTATTCATTTATGACTTAGCTATTGGATTGAAGTGTTCGACAAGTAAATTCTTCGCTTTTGTTAGTCAGTCCTTTTGTTTGATCCGCTTTTTGTTGCTACCCATATAAGACACTTTTTTATGAAAGAAACTTAATCAGTGTGAAGAAAACAAATAAAAATGAGTGCTTCTACCTTACTATCAACAAGTGGTTGACTCAAATGATAGATGTGTTGGGTCCCGATAAGCTGATATGACCTGCATAGGACTCGAGGAACACTTATGCTAGAGGAATATATGCCGTAATAGTCTCAATCATCTGAACTGAATCAGTACGGTTTACTGGGCTTTTGGATGTCAATGTTTGCATTGAAAATAAGAGTGGTTGTGCAAGGATGTCTTGATTGTAATTCTATTAACATGAGGTATCTAAGTTCGCTGGTTTATAATCTGGCAACAAAAGACGGGAACTAATAATCACAATTTACTTAAATACAACCACTTTTCTTCACTTTTTAAATGAGATAATTACCATAATATTTTTTTATGTACACAGAATTGATTAAATCTGATTTCAGACAGACTTTTTCCCATGTCTCTACTTCCAAAGGTTCTTTGCTTTTGTATTTTTAATAGGTCGAGATAAAGGATATAATGATGGGGGCCTGGATACCCTTTTGTTTTTGGCTTGAGCACTTCCAAACTAGAGAAATGATGAGTTGTTCATGCTCTTATATGGTCTTGCTGGCATTTTCCCTAACAGTTCCAGTAGAGACAGATGAATGTGGTATCTGGGACTGGGGAAATTCAACATTTGTTCGGTCCATTCAACCCTGCTGCACAGGAGATTGTCTAGATGATGAAGATCTGAGAATTGATTGCATGCTGATTTAGCGATCCAAGGTGACGTTGAATGTCGGTTTTTATATGAAAGAAGAAAGTGTTGAACTGGATGTACAAAGAAAGGTGCACATTTGAGGACGACATGAGATGTGGTCTTTGTGGGTTTGATAAGAAAGACCTGTTTTGCAGGGGAGGTTCAGATTGCATCCAGATGTGACTGAATCGACACCCGAGTAGAGTGCACTTGAGGAAATAATATAGGCTAGGTGGAGTTACATCAACAAGGTTGGGTATGCCAATAAATAGGGGTGAGCGCAAGCTGGCACGTACAGTTCCATCTCGAGTTGTAAACCTGAGAATTTATCTTGGCCTGGACTATAACCGGGTTGGGCTGGGTCTTATTTACAAATACATGGTCCAAACCAAGTCGAACCGGATCTAAGATTGTGGGGCCCAGTTTTTATGCTCACCTGACTCCGTTTGTGGTAATATAAAAAATATATTATTAATATATAAAATAACTTTTATTATATTTTTTGCTTTAATGGTCACCGAGTCTTCTTAAAAAAAGGTTTGTTGATCTTAAAATAATAATAAATATACTTTGTTGCTTGCATTAGACTATTTATTAGTAAGAAACCTTCCCTCGATTTTGAATTGTCGAAACAAGAACTTTATGTGAGAGTAGAAGTCCCAAAGGGAGAAAATTTTATAGGTGACAATATTGTTTTCCCTTGGAGATGGAAAATTCGTCCACCAGGTTTTTTATTATATTTAATAAGTTATTAGGTAAATATGTTCTTAATATTTTTATTTTGAGAAATGAAAAATAAAAAGAAAATACTAATTGGGAGAGCCAGGATGTCCGAAAAAAATTCCCTGGTTTAAGCAGAACTAGGTTGGGACAGGGAAAGATTTTTTCCATTCTCAGTAAAAAATGGATCTGGAGAGGATGATCCCGTTACAGTTGTGAGCCGGTTTTGCTCACCCCTAGTCAACAAGGAGCAGGAGTGCTATGCCATTGATTTTTTTTTGGATGATTTTTCATACAACAAAATAATGCCATTTTTTAACAGCAAGAGTTGCTATATGAAATGATAATGTATATTTTTTCAAAAGAAAATATAATTATCATGCTTGATCACTGATTAAATGGTAGGATGATAACTCATAATGGAGAAGCATTGGCTTAATATAATTATGTTACTTCTGATAAAAATCTGGATGACCATCAAACTCGTTGTTCATCTTTTTCAAAACATTCTTGTATGTACTAGTGCTTGCTTGCATGTTCTGGTTTAATTTTATACTTTTCAACTTTTTGTAGAAAGCTTTTTCGAAATTTTTTTTTGTAGAAAATTCATTTCATATCATGTTTCTGCCTATTTCTCACTCTTACATAAACCACTATTAGGTAAAAGAGAAATTATCAGGTGCAACATACATTGTTGCAGAATCTCGTTTGTCCCAATTACCCAGTAAAAAATCTGAAGCAGATGGACTTATCGCACCTATGCATGACATGTCATTATCAAACTCTAAGAGTAAAGGGAATTCTGATGGTAAAAGTAAGCCTAAAGATGATCCAGGATCATACGAGATACTAGAGAAAATTTCAGGTGCTTCCTTAGTGGGTTTGAAGTAAGTGGTGATTTCTTTTTCTTGCATCAAATTATCTTGAAATCTATCTTCATCGTTCCTTTTCTGTTATCTCTCTATATTGACCCTGCTTAATGTTTAACAATAGTGAAGTACTAGAAGATTGTCCCAGTTTTCTTCAGAATTTGTAGCATTCAATTTGTGAGTAAGATAATTCTGTTTTCCGAGTTCGATGAACAATTTTCTTACGCAAATTGTTTGCTATGATGAAACCATTCTTTGATGCAATCTTCTGTCAAATCAAATATGATTAAGGGCCTTTTTGGGTATTTTGAAAAGCTTTACATGGGTTTTCAAAACCCATAGTTGGATACTTTTTGAAAAGTGCCTTACCATGTGTTGGTCCGTGAAGAAAAATCTAATTAGGTGTTTGGGTACACCTTTTTGGGATTTAAATACTCCTTTAAATTATGTATATACTATAAAACTAAATATTATATTTTAACCCCCCAAAACTAAAACTATTATATGAAGTTATAATATTATTCTAGAAAATATGTAATTCTAATATTTCAACATTATAAAACTCATTATAATAAATCAGAAAACATATGTCATTATGCAAGTTTTTCAAGAGTATAAATAATGAAAAATATTAATATTGAGTAAAAATTCTAACATATTTTTAATTTCTACATCTAAGGCCATGTTTGGATGCAGCGAGTCATGGGTTCTTAAGACATTTGTCAAAATGTAAACTGTTGTAAAAAATGAATTCATCTGTTGGAAAACTTTCGAATACTCGGTAAAATTATGATAAAGATATCATAAAAACAAATGTTATATAATATTAAAGATATTTTAAATTTTCTATAGCATAGTAATAATTTGTGATATAAGATTGCATAGTATTCATTATGTTAAACTATAAAAAATATTGTAAGTTGATATATATTTCATATTATACAACAGCTAATATATATATATATATTATAATATCATATTATAACAAATTAATATTTCACTCCATCACAAAAAGGAACAAAAAATATACTGAAATTTCGGAGGTTAGTCCAATTACCATTTTACAATGGTTTGGCTCAAAACACAGGTTATTTTGAAGGGTTAAATGAGTTTCAAGCACCAACGTGATTTTTTTTCCAACAACAGATAAAAACATCAATGAATTAGCGAAATCCACTGTTCTTTACACACATCCAAACATGGCCTAGGTCAGATTTTCACCTACCAAATTCCTATGAAGTTCATTGTTTGATTTTATGGTCACTTATTCATACAATGTCATCAACCATTACCATGAATGCTCATAATCTTTTGTGATTTTATACGTATATAATTTTTTTTTGAGAAATTCTCATATTATTTCTATGATTTGAGCATTATGGTATACAAATGAATTTCGTGATGCAGATACTTGCCACTATTTGATTTCTTATTGGAACTTCAAGAAACCGCATTTAGGGTTGTCGCAGACAACTACGTCACTGATGATAGTGGAACTGGGGTTGTTCACTGTGCTCCTGCATTTGGTGAAGATGATTATCGTGTCTGTATTGCATCTGGTATAATTGAAAAGGTTGGGACTTTTTAATGCTATATGAAAAATTCTGCATTTTATCACAAGATATAATGACCGTATTTGATGTCTGCAATGTGGTAAGATAAATATAGCTCTTTTGACATCAAGCTCACAGACTGTCACATGAGTTTGATATCTTATGTTGCATTTTCTAGCTAAATTATTTGGGTACATCTTTTGGTTTTCATACTCTTCATTCTCTACTTGATAGTGGATGCTTTTCCATCAAATTGCTTGATTTGATTTATTTACTTTAATTTAACTTCTATATTTGTGTATTAGGGAAACTTGCATATATAATATTGTCTTATTCCTTTTGGAAAAAAATGTCTCTTTCTTCTCCTATTTCTCCTATTACCTTAGTTTTCGGTGATAGAAAATGAGTTTCGTGCCTATGGACTTTTAACATCTAAAGTAATCTTTTGACTTTAAATTGCAGAACAAAGAACTGATTGTGGCAGTAGATGATGACGGTTGCTTTATCGAGAAGATTTCTGACTTCCATGGGCGTTATGTTAAGGATGCTGATAAGGATATTGTAAATGCTGTCAAGGCAAGAATTGCAGGCTGCTATTTCCTTTCCCGTTATTTTTCTGTTTATGAAATTGTAATTCCTATGAGATTACCTATTTTGAGTGCACCACCAGTTTCATGCGTTGATAAATTTTAAGGACATGACACTTTAACTTTTGGCCTTACACAGAAGAATACTAATAAATGTATAAGTGCTAATTTGTACAAGGAAAAATGCATCAGATCTTAAAATGTGGACGACAAACTGATTTGAGAATCTTACCTCTTACCATTATTTTAATTGGCATCATAAAACCTTTCATTCTTTTGGTCAATGTTGTCTTGTGTTTTTTGATGAAACATGCCTCGTTTAATTGATAAAATCCTAAAAAAATGAGAGTAAACATTGTGATTTCCGAGTCCTCACCAACACATAATTCTTAAATATTCTTGGTCTCACATGAAGCAAATTAACTTGTAGTTTGATGTATGTGCAAATTTACGTCTTTTCTTACATGAAGACGATTAGGAAAAAGTGGTTGTATGTTGTAACTAATCAAAATCAGACCACATGTTGAAGCACTCCTGTTTTATTTGTTGGTGTTGATCTCCATGACTTGAAAAGAAAATTAGTTATCACATTTTCATGTCACTTTGAAACATTCAGTTGCTGGTGTAGCATGTGGTTTATACTAGACAATCCGTCAGTATGCCACAACATGCTGATCACTCTGTTTTACAAATCCTGAACATCTATTTTCTAACAAATTGAAAAAAAGTGTCAAGAAGCAAAATGAACTTCTCTGAAAAAAAAGAAGCAAAAGGAGCCTCCGCTTTGTAAACAAAACCTGTCCCTATGGCAGGGACACAGGTATGGGGAGCAGAACAGGATGGGGGTTGAGACTGGTGGGAGTTCTGTTTATGTGCTGCGAGCATCATGTTCAACTTATGGCCTTGTTATTTTGCTTTTGCACTAGCATAATCTCAATAAATTTCTTTTACTAATGAAGCTGCTCCGTTGCTGTTGTGAGTTGAGAAAGTTTGATATTGTACATCATTTGCATATTGTTGCTTGAATGAAGTCAATTTATTTTTCTATATATAAGTAGTTGATGGTTTGAGTACCTAGCACATCTTTACAGGCAAAAGGTAGACTTGTGAGTAGAGGAAGTATTACACATTCTTATCCATTTTGCTGGAGATCAGACACTCCTCTTCTCTATAGGGCTGTTCCTAGTTGGTAAGTGAAGGTTCCTCTGCTATCATTACTTTCTCCTTGTTTTTTCTTTATTGTTACTTGACCTGACTTTGTACAGGCTTGGATTCACATCCTGTTCTTATGATTTTCACTTCTAAAGATTTTGATATACCTGATAATGTTGTGATATCTCCTCTTCATATGTAAGGCTTGGCATGCCAGGAAGATAACAAAGGGCTTTAATGCTTTATCCATTTTCCCTAAGATAAAATGCATATAAACATATATAGCCTAGTATGCCTGTGCATTGTTCCATGATACTTGTTTAATTCTTTGATTTCTTTTGCATTTAGGTATCCATCGAAAGATAGCTTTCCTTTTGCATGTATTAATTTGTTAATATTTTGTAGCAACTTTTTATAAAATATCATATAGCAGTCTCAATTATGGACATAACACAGTTGTGCAACTTAGATGACTCATTACCTGTTAAAAACTACTTCTAGATGGTAACATATTGAGCATCTTTTGCCCAACACATGGTTCTCCTAATATGTTTCTGTTGCTTCATAAAATAATGTCTATTTTTTTAATAATCTGACACTTATCTAGACTTCCTATGTAGAAAATGTTGAGGATTACTCATTTTCTGATGTAATGATGCATCTTCAGTTTACTGAGCAATATCCCAAATGATCTTTTTTATTGTTCATGGAGATATGTGATATTTTAATATTAGTTATTTAGCTTCTTTCTGAATGCTCTTTCTGTTGCTTATTGAGCTTCTTTAAATGGACTCTCTAGGTTTGTTGCTGTTGAGGAGATTAAGGAACAATTACTTGAAAGTAACAGACAAACATATTGGGTGCCTGACTACGTGAAGGTATGACTCTTCTGCTTCCTTGTTAGAGATCTATTTGTGGCTTCTTCCTTCAAGAAGATCTTGTATTTTGTCATTTCTTTCAAATGCATCTGCATCAAATTCCTTATTGGTGGTCTGCCTACTATACAAAACTTGAGCTTGGTTATCTATGTCTTTTTGGGCATCCTGTATGTAATCTTTGTTTGGCCAGCAAATGAACATAGTCAAGTTATAATGTGCTTGTACTGCATGGACCTATGTGCCCTCACTTTTTCAGTCATGAATTACATATTTGTTGATTTGTTACAGCTGAGATCGTTGATAGTTTAGATGTCAACCCATGATTGTTTGTGCTTATCCATTTTGACGTTGGACATGGATATATGTATGCGCGCTTTGCTAGTCTATGATTGCACAAATGTCTTGGCATTCAATCTGTACATAACAGGCCTTCGATCCATTTTCTGAGAGGGAGAAAGATGACTAATGGTTTGGGTACACTCATATATTATATCAAGAAGGTATATGTACAAGTCTATCTGATGTTCTTGGAAATCATAATCTTGCTGGCCTATTACTGCAGCATGTGTGATGGTTTTGTTGCTATGTTAGCATAGCATTACTTCATATGAAACTTGATGAGTCTTGCTTCACATGTATATGCTTCTGTTAGTTATATATCTAGTGGTTTTCAAATGTAAAATTCAAATACCTTATTAGTCCGCATTTACTTCTCTTGATTACTTTATGAATTGGACACATCAAGTTTGAAAACTTTTGATGTCAGGCTAGTAAAAAATGCTTCACACAATAAGAGAGGGATAAAACACAAGTAGATGTAGCTGAACCCATGTTTTTTTTCTTCACATCATATAAATGCTCAAAGAAATTGATTCCTGGAAGTGTTGGTGGGCAAGTTATCAAGTGATGTATAATCATTTGCCAACTTATGAGGGTAAACATTCATGTTGCGGGTATAAGGTCATCTAGTTCACACATGAAATATAGAGAATGTATACTTTACAAAACATGGTCTTGACATTTTAACTTCAGTGTTATTGTAATATTCTATATGGTGTCAATGGGGGAGTTCCGAGGTAAACACCTTTAGTAATGAGAAGACAATATTAACAAACAGCATGGCTGCCATGATGGAAGCTGCCAAGACGGTGGGTCCGAAAGGGAAGGGGATTACACCTATGACACGTGTCCAACAACTCTACCAACCTGATGGGGCACATAGCTAGGGAGGCCTGTCACATGGCTTGAACAACGATAGAAGCATAGGGGATTAGTTGGGATCCCATTTTCCGATAATTCCGCTTCAAATTTAATGTATGAACAGTACTGGAAGAACCCAGTCTCGATCCCTACCTCTATCCTCCTCCCTTAGTGACCCTTGGAGATTGTTCGAGAGGTGGCTACAGCGTTATATGTCAGAGAGTGAGCGCCAGGGAGGGCACACATATCGGAATCCTTACCTTATAGATGTGCAATTTGTCCTCATCGGTCACTAAATAATAAGTTTTAAGCTGGAACGTGCGAGGCTTGGGCGATGGGAGGCGCTGAAGGACCATGGGAGGTCATCTCAAAGAATGGCATGCGGACATTGCAATGCTCCAACAAACGAAGTTACCAACATGCTTGGAACTGACAAGGAGGCAGATTGGAGGATCCTATTTGAACATATTTGTGGTGCTAGAATCACATCTCTATATGCCCTGATGATCAATGTGGACTGCTGCGAATTTTGGAGGGAGCTAATTAGCATATGGACGCAACACTTTGATGTACACAACTTTTGGAGGGTGATTTAAATGCCACACTGAATATTAATGACCGATTGCTCCCAATCGCCTCAAGGTTTGATGACTTCATCTACCAACAAAGACCTGATTCACGTGCTGGTCACGAATTGCAAATACACTTGGCGTATTTAGCTCGGGTTCTCCCTGGCAAGATTGAAACTTGATAGATTCTTATGCTCTGGAGATATGGTTGACCGTTTTGTTCTCATGAGTACTTCGGGATTGGACTGGCCCTTCTATGACCACACTCCGTTAGTTTGATGGACGGATGAGCAGTACGATACCTATTTCAAATTCGAGAAATCCTGGCTCTTAAATCCAAACTTTAAGGAGATGGTGGCAGAGAAATTGTGGAGCCTCCCTATATCTATATCGGCAGTTTGCAAAAATGTTCATATGAGTTGAGAAGCTCACGAGTTTTCTACATGATTAACAATAGGAATGCAGAAACGCATCAAAGCAAAGGAGGAATGAGGTCCTTGCTGAGATTACAAACTTGGACCGCCTGAAAGATAGGAGGGCCTCATCAATGTAGGAGCTGGAGAGCAATAATAAATATCAAATGATAGTTGAACAAGAAGATAATAGGATCAGTGGAGACAAAGATCTAGACAATTATGGTCAAACATGATTGATAGGATAACAAGGAATGACGAAATTTTCGAGACGCTGAACTGATTTGTCGAGCTGCTGCAAATCACTTTCTTTCTACCATGTGAGGAAGGATAAATATTGCTTGGAAATGGTCACCTGTGATGTTAATACTTTAGTTGACAATTGTTCTCTCCACTGAAGTTTGGACTGTATTGAAGTAGTTGAAAGTGAACCCGGGACCGGATGACTTTCATGTGCTATTCTTTGTGAATTTTGGACCCTATTAAAGGAGGAATCATGCAGATTATTCATGTTTATGTTGGAAGCTGGTTTGAGATATTGAACCACTTCTATCTATTCCTTATCCGAAAGTTTCATCACCGGAAGAATTCTCGAATTATCTTGCTCCCTCAAATGCAATATACTTGCTTATCTCTAAGGTATTGGCCAATCGACTTTGCAAGATATTGGAAGACTTGATTTTGCCGGTTCAATCGGCAGCTTTCATCCATGTTCGCTCTATCTCTGACAGTTATGTTATGGCAATTGAATTCATATCTTGGTGAAAATGAAGTTCACAAAAAGGCTTTTTATGAAAGGTAGAGTTTGCTAAGGCACATGACACGATTGAAATTTTCCGTGGCGATCAATGAAGGTGTGTGGGTTCCCGGTGGATCCAATGGATGGATAGATGTATTACCACATCATCCTTCTTTATGCTCATTTATGGCACGCTGACGGGTGGGTGGACACATCCCCAACGCAGGGTGAGACAAGGCTGTAGCTCCTCTTCTATTCATTTTGGCGGCTGATTCCTTTTTGAGGATTTCTCGGGCGTGGCGGTTAACCATTGAAATAATATTTTCTCTCTTTGGGGCTGGATGAAGGAGAGATCAATGTTTGGAGAGATCAATCCCCTTTGGAGCTGCTCACTCCACTAGGATCCTTGCCACTGCCTTACTTGGGATTGCCTCTATCAGACAAGCAGATTAAGTTGAGCCAGTGGTTGCAATTATTAGAAGGCTGGCTCTCTCAAAAAAGAAAAAAAAAAAGAAGGCTGGAACAAAAATTGTCGGGTTGGCATGCCTGAACCTTATTGATGGGTGGACGACACATACTGATAAATTTGACGCTCTCAACTGTCCCAATAGGATGCCTAAGAAAGTGAGAACTCATGTTGTTGATCTCAAAAGGGACTTTTTTTGGGGTGGCTTGTCTAATAATACAAGGGTTACTTGTCTTGCCCCATGACAGGTGACCCGTAAACCGAAGGAGGGGTGACTGGCGATTCTGGACATAAAAAAGTAGAAAATGATGCATTGTTATTTAAGCTAAGATGCTGATACTTAGAACTCAAGGATTACCTGTTCCCATCAGTTATACCATCATATTATGGACCCTCAATGGTGTGGGAGAGAAGGCATGTCAATTGTATGGAAAGATGCTGCTCAGGTGCTAAATAGATTGAAAGCAAATTTCCAAATTCGGATTGGAACCGGGATTTTTTTTTGTTCTGGAAAGGTGAGTGCACCATGCATGGTTCACTAACTTCCTTATTGCCTCGGATATTTGCAATGGCTAGAGGCAAGGATGCCTCATTGGAAGAGACTTGAGCGTCCCCGATGGAAAATGACTGTGGCTCCTTGGCTCCCTGCTCTATATCAAATTTGTTCAACCAGCGATTCCAAGATCCTGCTGGGCCTTCTCAATCTGATTAACCCTTGGGCCTGATACCTTAGATATGGATGGATGGTCGCGGTCAAAAGCTCCTTCACTATTAAAGAAACTTACAGCCTGCTGAGGGCCCCACAAATAACCCCAGACAATAATCTGATTGTGTATTGTAAGCTGATCTGGCAGGTGAGGACTCCATTGACTAGGATTTTCACATGGCTCCTAAGAAAAAAAAGGTATAAGAAGTTACAGAGCAAGATGGTATCCATGGAGAGCCAACTGTCTGCTGCCTTTTTACGGAGTAAGATTAGGACACCAATCATCTTTTAAGGTGTCTGGAACCAGGCCCAAAACAATTGGATGAACTTTGCTCGGAGGAGTTTTGGAATGATTTTCGGGGAGGTGGTTCCTCCAGCGGTGATGCTGTATATCAATCGAAGAAGAAGACTTCTGCGATGTTCGCCGTGCTGTGCGCAATTTGGATACAAAGGAGTGCTGTGATTTTCCAGACCGAGCGATAGTAAATAAAGATTAAAAAACTGTTAAACTAAAAACTGAAATAATAACATATTAATAGAAATAAAATAGTTTAAAAGATTTATGCATTAAAATAAAATATATCATTTTAATATATTAAATAAGTTAAGATTAAATAAATATATTTAATTAAAATTTTATAGCCACATAATAAAATATATTTACATCACATTCCAAACTTTAACCAAATACATGAATTCACATTTCAGAATTTCACTTATTTCTATCCAAATAACCAAAATGTAACTCTTGTAAATATAAATTATTTTAGAAATTTCACTCATGGCCATTTACCTTCCCGATTTCAGATTACATCATACCAAACTACCCCATAGTGTCACACATCAGAACACTATCCAAGGACTGGATGACTATGTTGTAACTTCGTTTCTATTTTCGATCCTTTAAACTTTATGTTCCATTATACTCTTCCCTATGTTCAGGATCACTAGAAATAAAAACCTGGTTTGCTAATAATCCTTTTTTTTCCTCTCAAAAATAATATCCTCACTTTCTTGCATTTGATATTAAAGACAAATCTAGTTAATAGAAAATGAATTTAGAGTAACTGATGTAGCACCAAATATTATTAGTTTAAAATATTTTATTAGTTAGAATTATTATTATCTTGTTTTCCTCTTATTATGTTAGGAAGATTTGTTAGGGTCAAACTCTAGTGTAAAACTCTATATAAGACTATATAAGAGTTATTTTGATATGAATAAAATCAGACTTTGAATATTTTCTTAAATTGAACTTTGTGTTCTTTTATTGTGTGAATTCACGATGTCTTCGGTGGATTCTGAAGAACTCTGGAGAATTCCAAAGTGATCGGTGAATTCTAGAGCAATTATTTTTCTTATCAAACTGAATCAGATGATTCACAAATCGACATCGTTGGTGGATTCCGGGACTGTTTGTTTGTCGTTCGCCTCACCTCATTGCCATCATCGCTCGCCTACGCCCATCTGCCACAACCTCGTTGGTTCACCGACATTTCAAAGAAGAATTTGTCGAAAATTGTTCTCTTTTGGAAAGTGTAGAGATTTTCCCGTGTTTCACATAAAAAATAATTAATTTTTATTTTTATTATCTTAAAAATGTAGGGATGTAGGTTACTTTTTGAAAAGAAGGGAATAAATTACTTTCTAGAATTTATTTCATCTGGAATTTCACAAAACAGTTACAACCTTACATTTTATAATCGATGAGTTGCATCTGTTCTGCAATGAGTCAAGGTACATTACATTTCATAATTTTCTTATTACTACTTTGTTATGGTTCTAGAAGCTAATTTTTCACCTTCTACGTCGACTAGGTCTATTTTTTGGTGTTTTTATGAGCGGGTAAAGGATGGTTATAAGGTCTAGCAATCTATTTTATTAATAAAGAGCTATATTACATAGAGGTTTCCAGATACAAATTTGGCTTCTCATCCACCCTCGTGTAAAGAACTCCACTAGTGCTACAATATTCTCAACATAACCTCTCCCTCTCTAAAAATACATCAATCACGAAGAACCCATATAGACCATAAAGAAAGCTAATGGTGATGCCCTCTGACCTTTTGGCACATACACGCGAACCTATTGATCTAGACTCCCAAAACTGAATTATCTCCAAAAGTTAGCTGATGATTGGAAATTGATCCAAAAGCTTCCAAATCTTACCAAACTGCTTTTTGCCACCGGACACTCGAAGAAAAGATGGTCAATATTGTCTTCTTCATTTGATTCACAAAAGGCACAAGTTGTATTCACCCTTGAGACCATCTAAGTATGTATGTTCAAGTGAGTAGTCTCCAACACTGAAGTAATTAAGTGAAGATGGAATTTTCAAATGCCATATCAAGCCACAGTCTGTACGGAAGTCAATATTATCCAATTTATAGTTATTATCAAGCACTAAAGTTACCAACTGACCAAAACCAAGAGCCATTTCGAGAATAATCTGGTGCAATGTCTTGTAATCTCCCCATAAGTAGCATAAAGTTATCCACCTCTAATCCGAAAGTGGTGAGGAAAATAGTGGAGTCCAAACACCATTAGCTAGAAAAAAGCTAGACTAGTAAGTAGCCACCAATGCTCGTCTCTCTTGAGCTATCACAAATAGCCTTGGGTATAGTGCAGAGAGAGGCTCATTCAACGACCAAGGATCTTCCTAAAATCTGAAGTCATTTCCAACTCCCAACGAGGCTACCAAGCAGGGCCTCTCTCCTAGTATGATTGAGTTTACATCTTTCCATGATCACGAAGTTCCATTTGGAACTAATAAATGTCTTTCACATGATAGAATTCACCCATAGTATGTAGTAATCACGAAGGATTGAATATCATCACCTTGGCCTATTAACCGCACTACCCATTAGGTAAGGAGGGCTTCATTCTTCTCTTTTATATTACATACTTCCAAGCCACCTTCTGTTGTAGGTCTACATTCATCTGCTCATGACACTAAGTGCAAACCTTTACCTGAATGACTAGGGTAGCGACATAGGAACCCCCTTCAAAGTGTATCAACACATCGAATAACATCAACTGACATCCTGGAGCGAGACGTCAGCAAAATAGCGCCATGAGCCCTAGCGTCGCCGGTGTCTGCGCCGCCCGGTGCGAACATGCCTGGGAGCCCTAACGTCGCCGGGAGCTCCATCCCGTCGGCGCCACTGCCTTTCTCCCCCAACCCTCTCCCTTCTCCTTCTCGGCGGATACGAGGTTGCTCCTCCGTATGGCCTGAGATCACCACGCCGTCCGTTGTCGAGCAGTGTGCCGCGGGAGGTGACGAGGACGCCTCCGCTCCCTCTCCCACGCTCGCTTGATTCTGGTCGACAGTGGAAAGATCACCGGTCAAAGACGCCCCTGGTCAGGACACCACCTCTCTCGAGCTCTTCCCCTCAAGATGTCCTCCACGCATCACGGTTCCGACAAAGGAGAGTGGCAGACACAGTCCAAGCGTCGCCAGCGAGCGAGACGTCAACACCAGACAGCTCTATGCTTCAAATGTCTTCGTCGTGGCCATCACGCCAGAGTGTGCACAGGACCTCTCCGTTGCATGAGATGTGGGCTGACAGGACATCGCCAAGCTGCATGCTCTGTTCCGAAGCCAGTGAGGAATCAGTCCTGGAAAGCAGTAGCAGAGTGTCCACGCCCCAAGCAAACGCGCCTCGCCGAGACCTCTCAGGCGCCGACCCCCCAGGCTGACATCAACACCAATTTGACGGTCGTGATCCCGTGGTCGACGGAGGTGCAGGAGGCGGTCAAATTTCTCAGCGGATGTGTAGTTGGCGAGACGGACGGGACTGAACCAGACCTCGCCAAACTCCGTTCTGAGGTCGTAGCACAGCTCGGGCCGGCGAACCCATTCCACCTCAGCCAAGTGTCGTCGAGACTGTGGCTTCTCATTCCGGCCTCAACACAACAGCGGGCAGAGCTCCTCGCGACAACAACGACACTGCCCCCGGACAGCAGCGTCCGCTGGCGTGAGTGGCGTATGCAGGACGGCGCACGGTTAGCACCAGCATCGAAGAAAGTCACAGTGCAGTTACGCGGTCTCCCCCTCCATCTAATCAGACCAGAGATCGTGGTGGCCATCGTGAGGAGTTTTGGAAATTTGGCGACCATCGCCATTCCAGTTGCTGCCTCGCCAGACATGGCGGCGGTCTCGGCGGAGGTAGAAGTGCAGGGGAATGCACAGATGCCATCGTCGGTAAATCTGCAGGCAGACGACCTGGTCTTCCTCATCCAGATACATACGACAGGCCAAACAGCGTCGTGGGCGGAGGTCGTGGCTCAGCGACATCCGGCTTCGCGGACGAGATCGTGTGAGCCTGCTGCAGTGAGGGAGTCGCTAGCACAGCGGGAGGTGGGAGACGAAGAAAGTACAGGGACGCGTGTTTCGCCCCCGTTGGAGGCAGATCAGTTTGCACCTAAACCCCATCCGCACCCAAGTCGCACCCGGAGCACATCACCGACCCAATCTGCCACCCGAACCCGATCATGGACCCAGACTCAGCCAGTCTCATCAAATCACCACCCCACCCACTCGACCCAAGTTACAACACCCAACTTTTCCGGCGGCGTCTCGCTTCTGCGGCGACCGGTAAGCCCCACCCATTCACCACTGCGACAACCCATCTCTCCTCCACCCTCCACCATCTCTATCCCACCCGCTACCATCCAACAGCCTAGGCCGGACCAGGATCTCGCCTACCCCGACGACGACCCGCAACATCGGCACCCGGGCAGCTTCCCCCCTCCCTCACCCCCTCACCTGCACCCGCAGCCATCCTTGCAGCCACCCTCGCAGTCCACCAGCCACATCCCACCTCCCGTCATCCAACATCCCTTGATCCCGCACCCACAGGAGAGTCCCACGACAGAGTTGCACCCTCGCCGCTGCCTACAAGGAGTCCCGGAGACTCTACAGGAGGATGAGCAACGAGGCACTACATCTGCTCCGCGCTGTTATCATCGCAAACACGCGTTGGCGCGCCAGACGCCACAACTGGAAGCAACGACAGTGACAGAGGATTCGACATCCCAACTCCCGGACTCGGATCAGCAGGCGAGAGCCTCCTCGGCACAGCCGAGGGAGAGGCCAGTGGAGGGGCAGGAATCTCCAGATGCCCAGGAGAGCCTCAGCGGAAGGGACATTGAGGAGGTCCAAGAGGTAGCAGCGGCCGCAGGTTTTCGACACACCCCTCGCCGGTCACTGCGTCTACCCAGGAGGACAAGTACTGGGCTAGGGGCCCGAGAGTCTGATTAGCTGTCCATATGAGGATTGTGACATGGAATGTACGCGGCCTGGGCGACCCAGGGAGAAGGCGAATCCTGGGCCGGTACTTAAAAGACTGGGGAGCTGACGTAGTTCTTCTTCAAGAGACGAAGTTATCATATTGCACTCAGACAATGTGGGAGCAGATTGGGGGCCGATGTCTATCTAGTTACATGGCCCTTCAGGCGGTGGGTCAGTCGGGCGGATGCATTATCGGCTGGCGCGATGACATGTTCTCTTTGGTGGACTCCTGGACGGAGAGGTTTTGCATGACGGTTCACCTTCGGGCACCAACAGATGGCAGTACGTATTTGTTCACCTGTGTTTATGGCCCCTGTTCGGCGTCTCTTCGAGGCGCTATGTGGGAGGAGCTAATAGGGGGCGACTTCAACGTCACCCTTGACACGGAAGACCGCCCCGGTAGAAGACGAGGGAGAGATGGAGGAGCTGAGCAGTTCAGAGACTTCATAGATTCTCATTCGTTGGTTGACTTTCCGGCCACGAACTGCAGATTTACATGGAGGAGCACAGCCGCGCCACTCGCTCGGTCGAGGATTGACAGGTTCTTGGGATCAGTAGAGCTTGCAGAGGCACACCAGTTAGCGGACGTGCAGGCACTTGACCGACCGTTCTCGGACCACACTTCCCTCATGTGGCGGTCCAATGACGGCCAGACTCAGCACTCGCTTTTCAGATTCGAGCGCTCATGGCTATTGGAGGAGGGCATCCGACAGGTTGTGACAGACCACTGGAGGAGGGTCCCAGTCGCGGACACAGCAGCCAGGACGCTTGCCGTCCGCCTGGATAGCTTGCGGGCTCGTCTCCGATCATTTCGTCGAGAGACCCGTGAGGAGAGAAGACGGAGGAGGACAGAGGCGTTCGAGGTCATTGCTCGCCTTGATCGAGAGGAGGACTCCCGTCAGCTCACCGAGACCGAGGTAGAGGACCGGCGTCGAGCTCAAGGCACCATCCAATGGGAGGACAAGAAGGTGGAAGTTGAGTG
>LTAE01001306.1:9792-55750 GCA_001647135.1 Pontederia paniculata | reverse complement strand
CCCACCCACCCAAATGGGGCGGTCGTCTAGGACCGTCCCATTTGAGAGGGTCCTTCAAACCCTCTCAAATATTTCAACGCAAATATCCATTTTTCTTATAGTGAATGGAGATAAAAAGCGCAATGTCAACCCAAACTCAAGAGAATCATAAGTTAGAGTGCCTCAAAGCAAAGATAGATATGAACTTGATGAACCTAAGAAGGTGAAGTGGCAAAAAGTTGGAGTAAGTTGTATGTGTATAACATAGCATTAAAATTTATATGACGATCACATCGACTGATTTTTGTAATATTGTTTCATTCATCACTCTTAGTTTGTCTAGTAAAGATTTTTTTTTTCTTTTAAATTGTTTGTGTTTTGTGTTAAGTTGTTAGAAAGCCATCCTTAACCTTGTCGAAGAGGAAGCACTTTTGAAGTTGGAGTCAACATCATTTTTTATAATATTTAACATTACTTATTTTATTTTAAAAATAATTTCAAAATATTCTCTAAATATTTAAAACACTTTCCAAATATCTGAAGTGTTTTTATTGTATTTTAAATATAAAGCAGTCTTAGACTTTTTAAAAGATACATAAGTTCAATTACTTTTTAAAAAAATAAAAAATATTTAGATTGTATCAGATCTATAATCTGACTTGGCGAAGAATTCGAACTGACCCAATTAAAATTGATCGATCTGCATAATTGGATTCATTGAGTCGAGCAAACATGGGGAGCACCCTTAATTACTTATGTTTTGATGATCCAGAAAATGAGATACGTGATGAAAAAAACTTTTCGCTCACTCAAAAGTTCAGGTTATTACAAAATATTTAATAAATATGATAGAAAAATTAAATAAATGCATCATTGATTAGATAATAAGGATGAGCTTCTATGGGTTAGTTTTGTATACATTTATCAAGCACTAAAATGGATAATTATAAATAAATTACTTAATATATTAGTAAAAAGTAATACCAAATGACATGATAATGTTGACTATATCCGACTAAATTATGTTCATTTATGAGATTTTGTATATTAGCTAGTTATGTTTACAAATATATTTCTATTGAATATATATAAAAAAACCAGATTTTCCCTACAGCAAGCCAGAAACATTTTTTTAAACATTTAGTTTCACTTTTTATTCTTGTTACTATAACAAAACACAGAAAAATGCGCCCTGAATTCTCAAACACGCCTACATGGATAAACTAATGTCTGTCTGTGATAAAACAATCTAAGGACAAAAGGAACAAAATAAAAACACTTCTACTATTATTCTCTCTCTATATATAGAGAGACCAGTCCATCACTTCGTCTACTGGTGCATGCACGCAGCTCTTGATCAATTAGGCCTTGGCCGGGGAAGACGACGGAGACACGGACACGCTTGTCAGCAGAGGGTCTTGAGAAGTGGAGGGAAGAAGAGGTTGAAGGGCGGACTGGAGAAGATGCTGTGGAAGCAGTTCTTGTCGATGGCTTCAATGGCGCTGCAGCATTCAGGGCTGAGGTGCACCTGGTGGAAAAACGACAGGAAGGAGGAGAGGACGTCCTTGACGCAGCCTTCGATGCCCATAATCGGCGCCCAACACTGGACGATCCTGCCTGGGTCGAGCAGATCCTTCGGGTTCGGGAGCTGGAACTTTGCTTCTTCCAAGGCCGCAAGGTCCACTGCAGCGGCCATGGCCGCTGAGCTGAGGGCGAGGACCAGGAGGACAAGGCATGCCTTCATGTTGGCCATTTGCAATACCTGCGTTTGTTGCTGATGAGTTGCTGCTGCTGCTGCTGTGATGGAGAATGCATGCACGGCATGGCATGATTTATAGGGGAGGTGGAGAGACACGATGCTTGACATGTACTGCTTGGAAGTTTGTTTCGCAGGGAGGGAGGCATGCAATTAAAGATGACCAGTTTCATGCCAAGAAACAAAACGGAGAAGTAAAGAAAAAGAAAAGAACTGTTTCATTCTAATATCAGTTTATTCTGGGAGTTGTGTGCATGCAGAGGCCATTTAATTGCAGAAGAAAAAAAGTGTTTCTTTCAATGTGGAAATGGGTTGAACTAACCATCTAAAACTGATCCAATCCCGAATGAATTATTGGGCGAAACTTTGATTCGATCGGATACAAAGATTTGTCTTCTTTTTTTCAAACCCGAATGAATTTGGCCGGCATTATTCGATTTCTAATTATAGGGTTCAATTGATGCGCTATCTACTTAAGTAGATAATCTTGTACTTATGTTATCAATCATAAAATGTTACATATATAATAGATCTAAAAAGTTATAATAAATTATTTAAAAAAGAAAAAAAATCTTACATCCATTGTATATTTGATATAGGTGGACACACTAAGCAGTACAATATTATCTACTTAAATAAGTAATATATATGTATAAATATAAATATATATATATATATAAATATATATATATATTTATATATATATATATGAATCGGTTAATTTATTTTGAATGAAAAATACTAGTATTAGATAACCGAAGTATTTAAGATGCAGACAACAAATTTGAATAATTTAATATTAGTTTTTCATGGACATATTTTTTTATTTGGCAAGTTTTAATTTTGGGAGAAAAATAAGGAAAAAAATCAATAATATAAATATTTTATATTTGGTAACTCATTGATGAATTAGTTGCATCTTATGTTAAGTAATATTTTTAATTATTTATTTAGTTATTAATTTTATTTTTAAATCAAATTGGGTCATATCGGGTATCCTAAACATTATCATTCAGAGTTGATAATTTTTAACATTAGTAACAGTTGATTTGAATTCACATGACAAAAATAAAATTATTTATTTATGTTCCTGTTTATGTCATTTAGAAGTGATTATTAATATGTATACTAGATTAATTAAAATGTCACGTGATGTGACACCACATAGTATATGCATTTTTTTTAATACTCGATATTTTTTATGTTCAAAATTATTAGCACCTAACTAATTCGAAATCTAGACAAAGAATAAAACGATACTCGGATGACTTCCGATCCATGAATATGGAAGAGATTCTTGCTAATGAGATGTGCCTTGCTTAGTATATGCATTTTGACATACCGGTGGACTTAACGGATTCCATCGCCAGGATCCGCTATTGCTCATTGCCCGATCCATTTGGGTTCATAAATATCACTCGCTCACCGTCGCCATTCCACTACGTCGTTCGTTCTTTTCCGGTGACGACGCCGCCGAGGGTTTTGTTTCGTCTCGGGGATCACCGGCGTAGCTTTCCGTATCCAACCCTCTGGTCGGTTCCTCAAGAGACCTCCACGTCGAGGTTGAGATGGCAGCTTCGATGGCGTTCTCCGCCGCCGCGGCCGCCGCCGTCGGCGGCGGCAATTCTGCCCGCCGCCGTCCTGAGGGCTTTGCTACTCCGATTCGATCCGAGCTCTCTCGCTTCCCGTTCGCTCCATCTCGTTTCCCGGTGGTCTGTCCTTCAAAATCTGTTTGCTTTCTAGGGATTTCGCATTCATTTGTCGATATGATCGTAATCCTTTAAGTTTTGGGGATTAGAAGACGAATCTCGCTTTCTTTTCTGAACTTTTTGTGAGAATATTATTCTTATTTATGCTAAGGATGCGAGCTCAAATGCGATGTTTGCATGCAGACATGCAGAGCGGTGGAGCCGCTGTGGTCCGACAATGGAGCTCCGCCTGTCATTCCGGTGCTCAAAGGACAGTTGCTACCGGGATTCTTGGCAAGCACAGAAGCACGAGAGGCAGGGTCCAAGTACGACACAAGGCTTCGCATCTTCTCTGGAACTGCCAATCCTTCGCTTGCTCAGGTAGATTTGTTAGTTTGTAATGTGTTTGCTTTGAGGTATAAATGAGATAGTAATGATACCATTTTGAATAATAACAATGTGAGGTCTAAGATAACAATGAAAGGAGGTAGTAATAAGGCGCTTGGCACATAAATGAATATAATTATTTAGCCCAATAATGGATTAGATTGCCATAACGATGGCAAAAGATGATGCAAATTCTTTCTCGTCTTTGGAAAGGTAACATAATATTCTTTCATTGAAACATACAACATTCAGCAGGAAAGATGACACTCCTTAGGGAGTCCCGTCATAAGTATTCCTTCAAAATAATGATGTATCAGGTTGAACTCATGACAGAATTAACAATTTTCTTTTTCAAGAAAACTGTTTCATGGCATATATTTTTTTTCTCAGGGAAAATATGCTGAACACTAGATTTAGAATTAACAAGTACTATTTTGCTTATCTTTCACTTTTCCTTGTAGGAAATTGCTAGCTATCTTGGCTTGGAACTTGGAAAGATCAAGATAAAGCGGTTTGCTGATGGCGAAATCTATGTTCAACTACAGGAGAGTGTTAGAGGGTGTGATGTATATTTAGTGCAACCAACATGCCCACCTGCAAACGAAAATCTTATGGAGCTTTTAATAATGATTGATGCTTGTCGCAGAGCTTCTGCAAAGAACATTACTGCTGTGATACCTTACTTTGGCTATGCTAGAGCTGACAGAAAGGTAACCTGATCATTTGAAGTGCGTAATGGATCACTTTCTGTGAGTAATAAATTACCATCTGTTTTTTATAAAAGTTGTCTATAACCATGTTGCTTCAACTATTTGTACTTCTATGGACATTATCTTTTTCATGCCTTAAACACTACAGTATTTGTTATTTGATGTTCTTCTTTCATTCTAAGTGATGTTGGTAAATGGGTTTTGTTCTGGATTTTGCTTCATCTCAGACCCAAGGACGAGAATCTATTGCAGCGAAACTTGTTGCTAACTTGATCACACAAGCTGGCGCAAACCGTGTGATTGCATGTGATTTACATTCTGGCCAGTCTATGGGATACTTCGACATTCCAGTTGATCATGTGTATGGGCAGGTAAAGAGTTTTAATTATGAAATTTATGTAGGTATAACTGGGCAACTTTCCTCATTTTTCAGATTCAGTATTGTGAATTATGCTTTTGTGCTACCTGTAATAGTGAATTCAAAGTTACATTCTGTTCTAATGTATTACATGTGTGCATGATCCAACTTCAAACATGTCTAGCCTGTCATACTCGATTACCTGGCCAGCAAGACCATATGTTCCAATGACTTGGTGGTGGTTTCACCAGATGTTGGAGGCGTGGCAAGAGCGCGTGCTTTTGCAAAAAAGTTGTCAGATGCGCCTTTAGCTATTGTTGACAAGAGACGCCATATGCATAATGTTGCTGAGGTAAGATATTTTATGTTTGATGTTTATACAGGCAGTCTCCTTGTATATCTACTTTTTTTCTTTGAAAGAGCCATTTTAATCTAGTATGCCTTCAGGTAATACTACTTTTTTTCTTGCATGTCAGGTAATGAATTTGATTGGAGACGTTAGAGGAAAAGTAGCTGTAATGGTGGATGACATGATAGATACTGCTGGTATGTTAAATTCTTTGAATTACAAGTATCAGGTTTCTCTGAGTTTATGTTGAGTTTTTTGTTTGCAGAATGCATTTAGTGTATGTCTTTGTAGCATTCCATGTATGTGTTCAGAACAGGTTTCTTCTGTGCATTAGTGTGTCTTGAGCTTTAGGATTAGCCATAACTTCTTCATATTTGATTGCATTGCTTTCTTGAACTTTAAATTTATATCTCAATTATCCATCTAGGTACAATTTCGAAGGGTGCAGCTTTGCTGCATCAAGAGGGAGCAAGAGAAGTTTATGCTTGCTGCACCCATGCTGTTTTTAGGTACCTTTTCCCTTTGCTTTCAATCAGTCTTTTGCATGGAACATGTGCTTTTAAATAATGTTGGTCTGAAAATGATTTCATCTTCTTTACTTGTTGAATGTATCTATGATGATAGGGGAATTTTCATTTAAAAGTTCTTTTTTTTAGGGAAGAGATGAAGGAATTATAAAACAATAAAACTATACAACAAAATGTCATTTTGTCTGGAAGTCTGAAATCTGAAATCTGAAATCTGTAGCTTAACATGCTTGAAAAGTCTAAACAAGAAATTTAATTATTGCGTTCAGTTATAATCATTCTGGCAGAGCATCTTTCATCTATTGTGCATTTATTACTTCATTTTGCTTGCAGCCCTCCTGCAATTGAGAGGTTGTCCAGTGGCTTATTTCAAGAAGTGATTGTCACAAACACTATTCCTTTAATGGAACAAAGAAGTTTCCCCCAGCTGACGGTTCTTTCAGTGGCAAACCTTTTAGGCGAGACTATTTGGCGTGTTCATGATGATTGCTCTGTGAGTAGCATCTTTCAGTGAGAGAATTATGAGCACAAATTTATTTCTTATCTGAAATTCCACACTTCATCAAATGCTTGCTCTTTCTTTTCCTATACTTCTTCAGCTGTATGATAAACAAGATTCTTATGTAAGCACGTCTTAGTTCTAACGGTAGCTTCTTGTTGCATTTTGTTACTTGTCAGGTGGATTATGAACCTTATTCCAGCTTGGACATTGACTGAAGATGGGTAGTTCTATAGCAGTAGTGGCAGTTTTCGACTTCTTGTCCTTCAATGAATTTATGGGCTCAGTCTTTTGCTGTCAGCTATAATACGTCCCGGTGTTTTTTACATGTATTGTCATCAAGGATTCTAACTTGGAGGTAAGCAAGGTGCATCCTTGCGTGGGCACAATTGACTGGCTTTGTAGAAGACTTCATAGCATGAGAAATTCTACTTTCTTCCGTTATTTTGCTTCATGCAAGACTTATATTTCGAAGCTTGGAACATATAATGTAGAGAACTTGTGCAGGCTCATTCCTTGAGGGCAATATAACTGACAAGGGCATGGTTTGAAGTTTCATAGCCTTTCTAGAGGGGAGTTTGATACTAGTACAATGCAGTTTTTTCTTCGGAAAAATAAAAAAAATGCAAAATGGGAATGCGCAAAGCCAAAAGTGGATGTTTAGGATTTTGCACACTCATTTAACCGTATATTATTTAGGTATAAAGGACAATGATAACATGTCAAGCATTCCAAAGCCCTTGGATTGAAAGTGTCACTCTTTTTTCTGTTGATCCGATGATTATATAATGCCCTATAAATATGTGCATCACCTTTTTGAGGCAATGTGCTCATCTAAAAAGAAAATGATAAATGAAAAAAATATTTTCGATTAACTAAGTTTACATATTTAAGGAAAATGTTTTCGGAATTAACTTATAGTTGTAATTTATTTTCAGCTGTATGATTTATAAAAATATTTTCAGAAATTCATTTTTCTTTTGTAACCTATTTTCAGTAAAAGGTATCCTTGGTGTGCCATAGTATAGCAACTTCTTGATGATTCTACTTGCCTGTGTATGACAATCACATATACACCCCCACCCCCAACCCCAACGCCCCTCTCTCTCTCTCTCTCTCTCTCTCTCTAAAAGTGGCCTTCAATATTGAGATAAGATTCATTATGAAAATACAAAAATTAAAATGGGGCGTATAATTTGCAGAAAAGATAACATGCATGAGCTGTGGGATTAGATATGTTCAAAAGAAATATATATCATTACAATCAAACATTGTAGCGCACGGACCCAAAGATAAGTATATCATTCGTTTCATCTTAGAACAAGGAACCCAAAGGAACAAATGAAATAGTCATTACAAACCCCTGAAAAAAAAGAAAAACATTGTTATACGGGAAAAAAAGGTTGGAACCATTTATGATAATCTATTTTCATAACCTCAGCATTATTTCTAATGACATCCCTCTCCCAACAATAACTAGGTCTTCAGGACTACTAGCTTCCTTATGGTTTCACGAATACAAGTCGATAAACATACAAACCAAGCAGATGGATTGCAGGAGAGGGCAGATATGGAAAAGGCTACCAGAGGGTGTGAAATAACAATGTCTTGTTCATGGTGATCCGCAACCGATAAAAGCAGAAGGAGCTTCCCGACTTCAAATTAGCAAAAAATTAAAAGATTTTACTTGGACACGGAATAGGATAAACGGAAGTATTTTAATCTCTTTTGTCGCTTCAAAAGATGTTATTGCCACCTCCTTCTATGAACATGTTTATTTTTGTATAATAAAATGAAGCGGCAATACTATTCTTTTAGAGTGACAATAGTGTCAAATCTAAATAAACCTCTTTGGAAGAGTTTTAAACAGTCGTCTTCCAAGAGAGTAATTTGCTTAACCACTTGACTTAGTTGAAGAAAGTAATTTGCTTAACCAAATGCAAGCTATTAACAACAAGCATTTATTTTCCTCATATTAAGTAGACGTTATAGTAAACCTGAGCTTATTTAAGATTACATCAACTATATTTATTTTTTAAAAAATATAAATCATTTGGACCTCATGTTTGAACCAATGTTTTCGGGTGTCAAATATTTTGATATGTCATTATGTTTAGGTGTTCCCATTCAGTATCTCAATGTGTACTCAAAATTGAGGCTGCCAGCATAACATTTATTACAAGTGAAAAAAAGAGGCTCTAAAAAGTATAAATCCCCGGTCCCTTGTATTTCACAATCTACAAGGAGAACCATCAATCATAAATAAATTGCTCTCAGCAACTAATGCATTTGCGCGGAGTCTTTGCAAGAGCTGAAACCAACGGCAAAAGGAGTTTGTTAATTAAATTATGCTAATATTTTTTGGGACAAATTACAGTAGATCACTAGCCACCATAGTAGTCAAAGGCTTAATCTTGCATAGGATGTGCACTAAGATTCAAACACCACTCCTCGGTAATTTGGTATGCCATCTAACAAAGAATAACAAGATTATTGAAAAGTGCACAAATACATGAAGGAACAACCATCCATAGAACTGAAGACATTTATTTTGATAAACATAAAGCATAACCCTCTAATTTGCTCATGTACCTTCCAAACCATCTGTGCTCTTCAGAAAGTAAATCGAGCCCATTACAATAACTGCCCTAGGTATTAGCTTGGCCAGACAAACAAATTCCTTTTCTTTAGCTACATGAAATCAAGTTTCTATTGAATGCACAGCCAAGCTGATGATAGAATTTCCCGGAAGTGCAACGACACAAATATCAAATGCAGTCATGATAAATTAAATGACAGCAGAGATCGCAATTTTTTTCTTAGGAAGGTTTCGTAAGTATTTACTAGCATTTATTTTCTGGGACCAAGAGCTTTAACATTTGAATCGATCTCTTTTCAAACAAACCAAACAACACAGAATTGCTCATTTTTATCTCTGATGTCTTGAAATGCACAAGAGATTTGTTGATCTCATTGAATCAAGAGAAATGAAATGAAATGAAATATGAAGTTGTCATTATACTAACATTCGTGTTATGCATCTCGCCATTCTTTCAGTGAGATTTTGGAGTTTAAGGTCTTCAATTTGATTGAACACATTAATATGCAGGCTCTTGCTGTTTGATTTATTAGTCAACACCAATTCACACTCCTTACTCCTAAGCAATGTTCGAGGATAACAGCACTGGTGTTTTTTTGGGCCACATAGAATCAACTGAATGCATCTATTTTAAGGAGAAAAAGGTACTATGTGTTAATATTGTTTATGGTAGTAGGTCTTGGATTAAAGAGTGGAGTCACAATATGTGAACTACATTTGATGTAATGTTCCAAGCTTTGATCAGGTAAATGGTTTTTTTTTTCTTATGTTAATAAAATTAGATGACTATACTCCTTGGTAGTCATCCCTCTTTCCTCTATGAAAAAGGAAATGTTGAGGTTTTGGCAGCTGATTCTAAGTAACTACAAATTCATAAAAAATCTAAACTCTCTAGATTTACCCAAAGACAAAATTGTTCAGATCCGGGAGCTTCTGAACTTTCAGACATTTCTTAGATATGAATCCTTCAGATTATAAGCATTTAATAACATCTAGATATAATCATGAATTGAAGTCCCTGTTTGCACATCAACTGTTCCTATGAAGTGAATTTCCACAATCAGATGCCATCAATTTCAGCCACAAATAAAATTTGCAAATAGTGCATGAAACTAAGGACATAAAGATTCAAACAGTGAACAAAAGAAGTTGGGTATGTATAAGGATAATCATCCCTCTCTTATCTTAAAATATGAACGGAGAGTTAGAAAACATTCAGTAATGTCAAAAGATTTTGAAGTGCATAATTATAGTGTTGAACAATCAAATAGAGGAATTTAATCATATTAATCAAAATTAGCTTTTTGGAAGGTAACTTACTCAACCAAGACTAATTCTTATCGAGAATTCCGGTTTTCCTCAATAATTAAGAAGCTTTAGAGCTCCTGAAGTCTCTCTTCAACTCTGCTACTCTCTTCATGCAAGCCGCCTTCGCCTTCCCGGGCACGGATGCTGCAATCTTCTCCCACCTCATGGGCACATCCTTGGGGAACGCCTTGAGTGCATTCAGGAGCGCAATATCCTCTCCTGCGTTCCAACTTCCGCCCTCCCCTCCGTTCTCCTTCCTCAACTCGCCATTCTCAGCCAAAGCTCCATCTTTTACGTCGCCCTCCATGGTCTCCACCCGCTTGTCCACTGGTTTTCTCTGCTTCAGGAACTGCTGAAACGAGTCCTCCGATCCAGGCCTCCTCTCCGACATCGATTTGGCAGTCCTTATAACGCTGTCCAAGCCGTGCCGGCCCTGAAAAGCTTCGGCGATCCTCTCCCAGCGTTTCGGGGCGCCCACAGGATACTTGGAGACCTGTTTCTTGAGGAGCTCCAAGTCTGCATCGGTCCACTCCTTCTCTTCTTCGTGCACATCTTCTTTCGCTCTCCTGTCCTCCGATCTGCCGCTGACACTAGTAAAGTTCGGATCTTTGATGTTATCTTCGGCCGCAGCCCCCAAAACATCAGGAACCACCGTAGCTGGAAGCGATAGGCTGGCATCTACAGCCGGCTTCTGGGATCGGGCACGGCGGCCTGCGATCCGACGACCGGGTTCGTCATCGAGATCGGAGGATGCAGGGACGGGGTCAGGAACTAGAACGGGTTCACCGACACCGACGCGGGCGTCGCCTCCAGTAATGGAGATGGGGGTGAAGGGGGCGAGGAGAAGAGAGAGTGCGACCCAGAGGAGGAGAGAGGCGAGGGTTTCAGTGCCGGAGAGGGAGATGTAGGCGAGGAGGAGGAGCAGAAGGCCGGAGACGAGGCAGGCGAAGGCGTGTAGCTTGCCCACCTTCAATATTCCGGCTGCGTCGCCGGAGGAGGAGGAGGAGGAGGACGCGGCGGCGCGGCCTTGGAAGAGGAAACGCGGCCGTTCGTCTTCAAAGAACTCCATCACGATCTCTCTTCTCTCTCTCTTTCTCTCTCGGTTATTTCCGGCAAATCTCTTGGACTAATTTAAAGTAGCACGTAATTTTTCACTAAATAAAATTTGTCTTTTTATTAAAAAAATGTTTATATTTTAACTTTTTTCAATTCCAATATTTTTTTGATATTTTGACTTCCACCTTCAAAATGAATATTTGATTATAAAAAAAAAGAGTATGCAGGGCTCTATTTTAAAGTAGCTCACTTTTTTTATATATAAATTTATTAGTGTAAGTTTATAATGAAGGCCCGACATTTATATTTAAATAAGAGTAGAAGTGGATCCATTGTAAAATAAAATATTGCACATATATTTTACTCGATAAAAAATTAATTTTGTACTTATAAATTCTTTCGATAATGCATTTGCTAAAAAAATAATTAGATGCACTTTTTTTAAGTTTTAATAAATGAATGTATAGCAGCTTCAGATAAGAAGTGTGTCAAAGTAGGCGTCGTCTAATCTCCACAGAGAAAAATAAATAATTTACTCTTCTTTTTCTTTTTTTTATCAAGTTGATCGTATAAAAAGGACGGACCCCGAAATAAAATATAAGGGGAGCCAAAATATATAGAAGTAAAATTAAAAAAAAAATCAAGGGACCAAAATAATAAGTAGAAATTGAATCCTAAATCTCTTGATATAAATCAAACTCACCTATTACTTTCTTAATATTTTATTTATATATTGACTTCAATTATTAATATATATATATATATATACTTAATACATCGAAAAATTAGGGAGAGCCGTGGCCCCTCACGATCTATGTGGATCCGCCTCTTTCGTATAATATATAAAAATAAAATAAAGCACGCTAAACGTTTTATTCAAACATGAGGTCATGTATCATTGCACTACAATTTCTTTTATTCAAAGGGAGATTTTTTCATTCGGTGAACATGTTTTTCGTTAATCATATTGAAGAAATTGCTCACATACAAAAGTAACAAACATTGAAACACAGTAAAAGATTATGCAGTTGCCATTATAATGGTTCCAAGCTACTACTGCATGTAGGCTCTCTTCCATAAGAATACCTGCAAAACAACTGATAGAAGAAAGGAACCAAAGAAAAGGAGTGCAAAAGCAAGGCAAAAATAGAACTACTAAGGAATCGTATGTACCTTTGACAATATATAGGTCAATATCCTCTTTGTCGACCTAAGCAACCTGCATTGTAAACGCCAAGGAATGAATAAATAATCACATATTTCTCCATGATCTTAAGATGCCAAAAAATAAAATCCATCCAGCAAGCAAATAAATTCCAGGTTAAATGTATCCAGCACTCATCACATTAAGGAATAACTAGTGTAATCTTTCACATATATGCACCAGAACATTCAAATGTTATTGGTATGAAAGGTCAAGCAACTACCGTTTGGTATGGGAAATCGCATGCTCTTGTCCCATTGGTCTTCTGACATTTTGATTTCTCGAGCAATTTGTCTAGCAAAGAAGAGTCCAATTGTAAACATAAAGTTTCAGTCTGTATGAAAATTCAATCATAAATGTTCATCTTACCTCTCTGTTGTATTGCATAAATATGGCCTTTACATCTTCAAAAACCTCATCAACAGGCTTTGCAGCGTTCACCTAGAAGAAAATCAGCTCAGGGAATGAAGGCCTTTTTAACAATCCTTATACACTGGCAATTCAGCTTATGAATGAATTGTGAGGCAAAATGCTGAAATTACCTTGTGCACCTTGCTCTTCTCATTATAGTACTTAACTACAGGCAAACTGGATTCATTGAAAACTCTAAAACGTTTGTGTATGGTTTCGATGTTATCATCATCTCTTCCCTATGTTATACATGAAAATTTTAATCAGCAGAAATAATACATATAGTTTCGAATTGATGGAAAATCAACTAACCTGGTTGCGGCATAGAAGTCGTCGTTTTAGCTCCTCCTCTGGGCAATCAAAGAACAGAATGAACTCTGGCACAATATTTGTCTGTTGAAAAAGAAAAACAAAAAGGCAGAGATGGTGAAGGATGTGAGTAAAGGCAGCATTTGATATTTATTGCAGTCAATTGTTGTCTATAATGAAGGAATGTCTATGAAAAGGAATAACATGACATTATTTGGAAGAAGAGCAACCACAAACTTACAATTCTCTCAAAGGCAGCACGGTTCTCTTCATCTCTTGGAAATCCATCAATTAAAAACTTATTGTTTCTGCTTTCACTCATAGCTCTCAAAAGAAGCTTGATCGTGACTTCTGGTGGGACAAGTTTTCCTTCTTTTATCATGTTCCATATCATAGTACTGGACGAGATATGAAAATAAGATAATTCCTCAAAATAAAGGCACACCCCCAAAGAATGTCAATAAAAAATAAAGAAGATATAAACTCTCAACTATGTACAAACAAATACACAATTGAAGAATGGGAAATGAGAAGATAAACAATTGAAGTCTTTAGTGCATGCGTACACCTTTTTTTTTGTATTTCTCTATCTGGACATAAGAATTTAAAAGAGAAGACACTGTACTTTTCGTGAGGGATATATTGGTTGAACCTTCAATCCTGATAATCTATGAGGAACTGAGGTTCTAATATGCTTAAACTAGTTTGAAAAATGGATTATATTTCTCAAGTGTCAAGAATTTTCAGATATCAATATATGCATTCTGAAAAACCTAATGATACCACAAAGTGATAAAATTATACTAAATAAGACATTGCACAAGTATGCAATACCCATTGTCTGAACCAGATTTGATTTCTGCACGCAAGAGATCACCGGCACTAAGATGGGTGAAACCAAATTGTTCAACAATTTTTTTACATTGTGTTCCCTTTCCACTGCCTGGACCACCTGTATTGCGTATGATACAACAGTTAGCAATTATTAAGAGTATGAATACAGAATTATAAAAGGATGTTTACTAACTAACAATGGGGAATGTTCAGAACTCTAATCTGGTTTAATTTTCATAGGCCATAAAATCTGCAAAATCTTGCTGTTAATATCATACGTATATATATTTGTAAGATCAAGAAGATAGCATAAGTAACTTGCATTTTTGGATTACCGTTTCTCACCCTTCCCCTTTGTTCCTATATTGTGCATCTCAAAATAGATTGAAAAAGAAAGCTACAGGAAACGTAGAACTGTACATGGTGAAAAAAGAAACATTAACTTGGAATATCAACTCCCACATAAAGAAAAAGGTACCACTTCCAAAGAAACGTTGTAGTCAATACTTTTACTTGTAATGATGGAGTGGGGATAACACCTGTTAACTAGAATATGTCCAATCATGTTGCACGTGTCACCCGGAAGACTTGCTCTCCTTCATGCCTGTATATACGCCATTATGGTTGCACAGTTGTAACGAATACTACTGGCCTCTATGTCGTAATATTATTGTATATAATAGTGTACCATTCACTCAATAAAATTATCGAGAATCTATTTCTGTCATTAACGTTAATATGGTATCAGAGCCTAATTAATTTTTTTTTAATGGCCACCTCTCACAACAACTCATCTTCTTCCACCTTTGTCATGGATCTGCCGCCTTCAACACCACTTCCTCATATGCAAGCCCACCATTATCTCACCTTAAAACTTACAAACACCAACTATCTCCTTTGTCTTACCCAAGTAAAACCTCTGATCTGCAGTTATCTAGAAACTCATCTCGATCCCCAAGGTTCCTTCCCTGCTCCACCGGAAGGTTCATCTGAAACCTCCGCCTAGTACGTGGAATGGTACCGCCGCGACCAACAACTTCTCAATTGGTTGTTAGCCTCCTTGTCTGAAGAGGTCATGTCCACTGTTGTCGGCTTATCTAATGCTCGCCAAGTATGGATCGCTCTACACCAAGCCTATGGTGACCCTACAGAGACTCGGATTCTCCAGCTGCACAATTTAAAAGAAGGCGATACGATGCTGCCTACCTTTCTACGCCAGGACAAGTACATCGCCGATGAGCTCTCAGTTTCCGGACAACCCTTGTCTGTCTCCGCCTTCAATGCTATTATTTTCAGCAATTTACACAGTGATTACAACAATGTCATTGCCTAGCTAGCGGACGTTCCCAGAATTCCCGTGAGATTCGACTGCAGGCTAGAAAGGTTGATGGTGCATTCCCTCCTGCTGCAAACTATGCATAGTCCACTAACACCAGCAAAGCATACCCGTTATCTCAAGCACAACGCGAGAGAGGGATAGCTTCCTCTGGCGGACGGGAACGTGGACGCCAGACTCGTTCTCCATGCCCCATCTGTGGTATCCTTGGGTATTCTTCGTGGCATTATCGCCAGAGAAACTTTAGCTCCCAACAACAATCTCAAGCATAGATCGCAACAACTACTCATGACTCTACAACCTCAGTTGTTCTTCCAGGAAACTATGTTGATTTGTTTCTTGATATAGGAGCGACTCATCATCAACTCCCGACATTCACAACCTGCAGATTTCGGAACCTTATGAAGAACCTGACATTCTGACCATCGGCAATGGTAATACTCTTGTTATTGAAAACATTGGTGAGACTACACTATCAGCAAATGATGATCAATTGACATTGTGTAAAATTTTGCATGTTCCACAAATCACTCGTAACTTACTTTTTTTTGCCAATTTGTCCAAGACATTCACTGTATATTTGAATTTCATCCTTCACATTTTGTTGTCAAGGATCAAACAACTAGGCGCCCGCTTAAGGATGGTCTGTATCATCTTTCGTTGTCGTAGCACCTGTCGCTCTTATGCATTTAGTATCCACTGACGTATGGCACTCTTGACTTGGACATCCTCACCAGCGCGCTCTTTCAACAATTCTCTATTGGCATCACCTGTCATCTTCATCAACAATAAAAAGTTGTTCTTCATGTCTTTAGGGAAAATCAAGACAACTTCATTTGCCTTGCACTAATAATACCAGCACGACACTCTGCAACTTCTCTTTGCTAATGTTTGGGGTCCAGCCCCATAGAAATCTTTCGATGGTCAGTGTTATTTTTTAATAGTTGTAACAATTTTAGTCGCTTCACATGGTTGTATCCTCTGTGTCAGAAATCTGAAGTTGCCAAAATTTTTCCTCTTTTGCATATTTGTTGAAAGGCAAATTGATTGCAGTATAAAGAATGTCCAAAACGACCGTGGTGGCGAGTTTATTGCACTGCAAGACTATTTTGCAACTAACGACATTGCTCATCAGCTGCCAGCATATACACCAACAGAATGGACTGGTTGAGCGAAAAATCAGACATGTTGAAAAATCGCTCACCTTGTTAACTCACGTAGATGTTCCTTGAAGATTTTGGCAGTTTGCCATGAAAACTGTTGTGTATCTCATTAACAGGCTTCCAAGCTCAGTGTTACATGCTCAACGACCTTATTTTCTTCTCCATCGTCGGCAGCCTATATACAACAATCTTTGGGTCTTTGGTTCTGCAGCCTTTCTGCATACCCATGCCTACAATCAACACAAATTTGACACTCATTCTATGTCGTGTGTCTTCCTCGTCTATCCACAAAACATCGTAGGCTACCGTTGTTACCACCCTCCTACAGGAAAAATCTATATTGCGCGACATGTATGCTTCATTGAAGATGATTTCCCCTTCCGCCACATTAAGTCATCTTCCGACATCCATCCATCACCTCCACCCATCCCATATATTTCGGTGCCAATTCTGTCACCATCCACAACAAATTCACTATCATTTTCATCCAGCACGTCATCACAAGCACCGATCTCCTCTATCTCGGCCTCCATTCCTTCCCCTCCCTCTTCTTCCCCACCTCCACGAAACTTGCATCCCCGACAGCCGATTAAATACTGATAGCTCGTTGGATACAAAGCACTCCTCGCCATTTCTCTGGCGATCTCCTTCGATGACACCCCAACCTGCTTTTCTAAAGCTGTTGACATCCTTGCCTGGAGGTCTGTCATGATAGACAAATTCAACGCTCTTGTCCGAAATGGTACATGGACATTAGTAGCCTGTACACCAACAGTGAACGTTGTTGACTGCAGGTGGATTTTCGCTCCAAACTACTTGCTGATGGATCATTTGATCGTTGCAAAGCACGCCTTGTTGCCACGGTTTCCACCAAGATCCGGGCGTAGATTATACAGACACTTTCAGTCCAGTTATTAAGCCCACGACAATTCGTTTGTTTCTCTCGTTAGCTGTCTCCCGCAACTGGCCACTTCATCAACTAGATATAAGCAATGCATTTTTGCAAGGCAAACTCACTGAGACAGTTACATGGAACAACCTCCTGAATTTCTAGATCAAGATTGACCTTCTCATGTGTTTAAACTGCACAAATCAATTTATGGCCTCAAACAAGCACCATGTGCATGGTTCCAAATACTTGCAGCTTCTCTACTTAACTATGGGTTCTCTGCTTCTGCTACCGGCACTTCACTTTTTATATATCGTCAGGCACTTTCAATATCTTATGTCCTAGCTTATGTTGATGACATAATTGTCACAGGTTCATGTCCCCGCCTTCTTCAAAGTTTCAAGACCCATCTTGCGCAAGCTTTTGCTGTACAAGACCTTGGCACTCTCCACTCATTCTTGGGTATTGAGGTACTTCTCACTCAAGATGGCCTCGCTTTGTCCCAACAGCGGACCCAGCAGTATGTCTCCAACATCCTCGCTCGTACTAACATGACTAATGCCAAGCCCGTTAAAGCTCCATTACCTGCCAAGCTCAAGCTGCAACCTATAGGAACTGCCTATGACAACTCGCTCCTCTATTGCCAAATTGTTGGTGCACTTCAATACTTGTGCATTACTCGATCTGATGTTGCTTTTGTTGTGAGTCATGTAAGCCAATTTATGCATCATCCTACTAACGATCATTGGACTGCCGTCAAACATATTGTACAATGTTTACAAGGCACCATGGGCCTATGCCTTCACTTCAAACCTGCGAATTCTATGCAGCTTCAAGCCTTCTCCAATGACGTTGGGCTGGTAGTCTTCATGATCGTAAGTCTGGCGGCGGGTATGTCGTTTACATTGGCAACAATGTCATCTCTTGGTCTGCAAAGAAACAACACACCATTTTGCGGCCATCAACAGAGTCAGAATACAAGGCCTTGGTAGACACGACAGTCGAGCTACTATGGCTTTGCAGAATCAAGAACTCAGCTTCTACAATGTTCCATCACCCGTCCTCTGGTGCGCAATATTGGAGCTACCTACCATACAACCAATACTATCTTCCATGCTCGAACGAAACATGTTGAGGTCGACTTCCACTTCGTTCGCGATGAAGTGGCCAGTCGACGATTACAAGTCAGTATATATCCACGAAAGACCCTTTCAAAAAAAATATATCCACGAAAGATCAGATTGCTGATCTCATGACCAAAGCAATCGCAGGCCAGCAGTTCTACTTTCTCAGAGGCAAGCTCCGACTTGATCTCCGACCTCGGCGGGCTTGAGGGGGGATGTAACCAGAATATGTCAAACCATGCTGCACGTGTCACCCAGAAGACTTGCTCGCCTTCATGCATGTATATACGCCATTATAGTTGCACAGTTGTAACGAATACTAGTGGCCTCTATGTCGCAATACTATTGTACATATTACTGCACCATTCACACAATAAAATTATCGAGAATCTTATTCTGTCATTAACCTTAATAACACCTATGTATCAATATGGTAACAATACTGTATATAACAATGAAAAGCAATGATATGACAAGTATGTAATGAGAAAGATGTTCAATTGAGTTCCCCTACATGTTCCATTGAGTTTTGCTCTACACAAACAAAATGAGAACTTTACTTCTATGCAACTCTCACCTAAAACAAAGACAACTCTTATATCCCTCTCACCAGGTAATCTCCCGTTAACATTCTGCATGCTAAACAAGGTTAATTTAGATTCAAAGGACATATGCCAGGATAAAGAATAAATTAATATGTGACATCAATGATATGCAAAAGAAAAGCAATTTATGTTCCTCTTATGGTTATAACAGATAAAAAGCCGCACAGATTCAGAAGTTGGACGTCAAATTCAAATTGAGAGAACTTTTGTGGCAAATCAGACCAATTTCAAGACTGAAGACATCTATCCACTACCTGCAATTACCAAGAGGATGGAAATAAGAACAAAAGATGCAAACTTCAATCAACTTTCTAATTACTTATGCTATGATCAATATACATTAGATTTACACAGGAATTACTGACAGAAGAAGATCATGTTGTCTTGTATGTTATGTATACTAAAACAAAATACCTGATAGCCTGAACTGGATATATACTTTAAACAAGATGCAATTTTTTTGCAACAAACTCATACGCCAAAATAAAAGATTGAAACTTGAAAGTTCAGAACAAATGGGTACCTTGCTTGCATCAACCATTTTGCAGCTGAAATATTTCTAGACTTGGACTAATAACATCTACAAAGACAACGAAATGAGCACCATATGTTAGAAATTTGCATCTTAATCAACCCATTGGAAGAGATGATAAACAAGAACAAACGAAAAAAAAAAAGAACAAAGATTCAGATTTGGTAACTAAAAAGAACAAATGGGAGCAGAGGACATGGAAAATTTGAGGCGTGCTGATCACTACCATGGCAATGATAATAAACAGACATTTATTTCGCATTACAACAATCAAATTGTGAGCAGCAAAATAAGATCGAGAGGAGAGAGATCATACTGAAGCAGCGAAAAGAACCTGGGAAATCCGAATGCAGCACAGTGGAGAGATTAGGAAGAGAAATGGAGAGGGGAGGAAAGCAAATTCGAGCGTGGGTTTGAAGCAAGAATCCGCACATCAGGAATTGTAACTATCAGGGCAAGAATAACTGTAGTGGACGGAATCGAAGCAGCGATCGAATGGTTGAGGCCTAGACGATGACGCTGCTTACCGCAGATTCATTCTCCACTTCGCTCTTCGGCATGTTTCTGTTTCTGTTTCGTATTTGTATTTGTCAACAAGAATTTCTTTTTTATTTTAAAAAATTGTATATAAATAAAAAAAGTGGCTCTTTTATAAAAAGAAAAAAATATGAAAGTACTTTTTCAATGCAGAATAATATAATTGTTTATATATATAATATATATTAAAATTATTTGTAGTCATGATGTAAATAATATTCATGCGTTTTTATTTATAAGTATAAATATTCATCGTACATGCACTACTACACACTCCCTAAATAAAAAAAACCTTCGAACCGAATTAATTTAAGTGTTAGTACTTTTTGGTCATCCTAACAAAATTTTGACAATTCTTATTAGTTAGATTGAATATGAAATTTGCAATATTCTTGCGAAAAGATTTAACCTTTGAAGTTTTCACTATTGCTGTACAATATTAAAGCTTTTATACCTCTAGTAGTCTTGTACCGGGAAATTGGGAAAATATGTTTTTAATATACAAATCATAAAGAGATGTATTTTACATTTTAAATATTTTTAAATACTTGTCCAACAAATTTTCAGGAGATTTTTTCACAGCTGAGCTTGCGATATAATTTCGATCTGTTAGATTAAGATTCATAATGCAACCAATGGCAGAATATGCAAAAATAAAAGGGAAAAAACTCAATTTCCATCATTCTGGAAAAAAAATTTGGCAAACTACAAACGCAATGTAGAATGCTGGGGATACAATGAGCATGTTTGGCTAAGCTTATAAGTTAAAACTGCTTATAAGTAAATTTTAAAAAAATTCCATATTTGATAACTAAAAAAAATGTACTTATAAGTTGTTAGGTAACTATTTATAAGTTGAAAAAAAAAAGCAAAATCTCCCTTGCTTATTTTTAAAATTATTGACTTATTAGTTTTAACCAACTATATTACTCTTTTATTCATATTTTTTAATATTATTATCATATAACTTTAAAGATATATTAGTCAATATTTATTTTAACAAATATTACAACTACTTATTGCTATTATCAGCAATTTTATTCAAACATGTAACTACTTATATTTTAAAATAAGTATCAGCACTAAAAATATTTATCGGCATTAGTGTTTATCAGGTATTTTTTATCTGCTAAGCCAAACGGGCCCAATATCTCCCTTGTATTAAGCTTCTGCTTCATGCTAACAAGTTTTAACTGCTTGCAAAATTATTTGGGCTGCTGTACATGAAGTAAAAAGCCACAAAAGGTAAAAAAGAAAACTTTAACATTCTCTCTGCGTAAAGGGTGCATATATTACCCAGATAAATAAATTGCAATTTGGCTGTGACTTCGCTGAGCTTCAGTGTTTTCATCTCACTTCAGCTATCTCCTACATGTATCATCACTTTGTATGGCAATTATTTAATAGTTTGAAGCATATTGCGACAGCTTCATCAAACCAATGTCTGCTAAAGAAACTTCTTAAAACCTGCATTAATCGAATCGAAATGAAAATTCACTCTCAGGCACTGATTAAGTGAGTATCTTCAGACCAAGATTGGAAAAAAAAAAGATAATGTGCAAGAAGTATAAGTTGTAAACTTGTAGTGCTCGTGAGGTTAAATTGATACAAAATGACGCCCTAGGTCTAGTAATCAACAAAGCAGAATGATCTTCAAAAGTGTGAATTTTTTACCCAAAACTTGACCTCAGAGAAATTGGTTTTCCAGTTTTCAGTTGTGCATTAATAAAAAGAATGACAAAAGGTAAATAAAGCTCTCATCTAAAGAGAACACCAACAATAAATTAGTTTTATCTTTCTAACTTTAACCTCTGAAACCTGATTCTGTATCACAATTGACCATCTAAATAAACAAGGTAACGAGTTCACTAAAAAATAAAATAAGGCAATGAGAGAAAATGTAAAATAGAAATATAAGATGATGGAAGTGACTATATAAACGAGCTTCTTACAAATATTTTTGTGATAAGAAAGTTTACAATCATATTCAACATTAGGGAACCATTTGTTTCTGGATGGGAATAAGAAATGGTGTCTATTATATGCATGAATTGGGCCTGAACATAAGATACTGCATGGTTTAACTGAATAGATGATTGGTTTTTGCAAAGAAAAAATTCTCTCCAAATCACACATGCAACAACAATTTGTAATGAGAACTATAATAAAAAAAATGCAAAAGGAATGGAGTAAACAATAAAAGGAACATACCAGATTTATGAAAACAGTATATGACAAATGAATTCCGCCAGTCTTGTCAACTTCAGTGAGACGTGACTTAAGACGATGGATACATTTTGAGACTTGTACAAGGCTCAGTCTTCAATTATGACTCAAAAATCTTGCTACCGTGTTCTCTCATACACCTTCTTTGTGGTGGAAGTTAGCTCAAAGCCATGTCGATACATTGCCTCTATCCATTTCTCAGCCTCCATTCTTTGACCATATTTGCAAAATCCATGTACCATAATGTCAAAAGACCATAGGTTCGGTTCAAAGCCCATTTTTGACATCCTATTAAACAAGTCACAAGCGTAATCCAATCTCCCAGCCATACTGAGGCCTCTCAATAACATATTGTATGTATAAACATCCATAGGAAAGTGTCTTCGAACCTCTTCCTCTAACTTATCAACATTTTCTCTCATTCTGATTCCACCAGAAAATACAGAGATAAGTCGTCCAAGCATTACTTTTGCAGAATCCTGAGCATCATCACTCACTCCTGATTTTATATCCTCCCTGGCCCGATGCCAGGCCAGAAGAAGACGTTCACTCTTTAAAGTATGCAACAGGAGAACATTACACAAAAATGAAGAAGCTGGCCTACCTGTTTCACTAAAATCCTTGAGAATCTCAACCACAATGTCATAGTGCTTGGCAGAAGACAATGCAAGCACAAGATCTTCATAGGATTGTAGATTCGGAATCATTCCTTTCTCTCTCATCTCCTTCCAAAACACCACTGCCTCATCAGGAAACTTAGCTTCACAAAGACCATGAATAAGCACATTGTATAATCTGGTGCTAGGATCTTGCTTCTCACGTAGATAGTAGAAGAAGGTGAGAGCATCACCAATGCGTTTACTCTTCAAATAGCTTTTGAGCATGAGAATGCTAGTATCAATAGTTAGTGGCAACCCTGCCATTTCCATCCTTTTGTACACTTCCCTCGCAATCTCAGGCTTTTTTGCATGTGCGGCACCATCAATGAAGTAATTATAACAAGTTTTGTTGTCTAATTCCTTGCGTTCCAACTGCTTGTTTAGTAGATCAAACACCTCATCGAACCTGTCCATCTCGCACAAACAACATATTAGGGATCTGTAAAGACTATAACTTGGTATGTGCCCATTTTCTTGCATCTCAATTATCAACCTAGGAAGCACATCAACCCGTTGCAACATAATAAAAGCACGGATCAAATTAGTATATGTGGATTTGTATCGACCCAACAAGCCAGCATCCTCTCCCCCAACCATCTGAGGCACCAAACAAGCTTCTTCCATTTCACCAGCCTTGCAAAGAGCAGTGATATACCTAGCAAAAACAATGGATAATGGCTTTGCTTCCCTTTGAAGAGCACCATCGAGCAACTTCCTCATCTTATCAAGTCTGCCCTCTCGGCAGAGCAAGTTCGCAAGAATGTTGAAGGTTTTCTTCCCGGGGAAATAGCCCTGCTGCATGGACTCCTCCAACACCTGGCACACATCATCAACACTTCCACCACGGCATAAAGCACTGACCAAATGATCAAAAACTTGTAGACTCGGATTAACACCAAGCTCCTTTCTGCAATTGTATAGCAGAATTGCTACATCCACCATGCCGGCCTTGCAGAAGAAACATAGAACTCCATTCATCGTGACACAATCAGGAGCTATTCCCTCTTCCATCATTTCGACGAGCAGATTGTAGACCTCCTCCAGTCTGTTCTCCCTTAAAAGGCAGAAGATCAGCTTGCTGTAATGGAAAGTCTCTGGGATGTAGTCCTCAGAGACCTTCTTGCTTTCCAAGAACTCTAATGCAGCATCAAGCCTTCCGGCACCAACAAGGTTACCAACCCACACGCCATAGGCCTCGACAGAGCCAAATTCATCAATAATCTTACCTGCATCCTTAAACCTTCCTTTCCTGCAGAGAGCATGTGCAAGAGTGCCAACCATGCGTCCAGCAACGACACGGCGGTCACTCGTTGGGGAGGCTGCAAGCTCCCGGAGGTAAGCCTCGGCCTCTTCAAGGCGTTCCTGCCGGCAGAGGCTCTTAAGCTGGATGCAGGCAGTGACAGGGCCAGCGAGACCACGGGCTGAGATCTGGGCATGGAGGGACTCGGCGAAGTCAAAGATGGAAGACTCGACGAGAGAGTTGAGCAGGACGTGGTACGAGAAGGCGTCCAGGTCCAGGCCCTGGAAACGCATTCGGGCGAGCAGCTGGAGGGCGAGCTCGGGCTTCCCTGCGACGGCATAGCCGACGATGAGGGTGTCGTGGAAACGGGGGTGAGGGCCCGAGACCGACGAGGCGGAGAAGGTGGCGCCACCGGGGATAAAAGGATGGCGGCGGAGGTCGGGGGAGGAGGAGGAGAAAAGGCGGAGCCAGTCGAGGACGACGGACACAAGGCGGGCGCGTCCAAGGACGCGGAAGATCGCGTGGTACGCGGCGCGGGTGTGGCGGTATGGAAACTGCCGGCCGGACCAGTCAAAGAACCGGAGGCGGAGGAGAAGGAGCGAGGTGCCGCCGGCGGAACCCGCGGTGGCGCCCCCGATAACGGAGGCGACGGGGCGGTGGCTTAGAGTCTGGAGGACGAGGGACTCCGAGAGGCGGATGTTGAGGCGGGCGAGGGCGGCATCGAGGGAGGCGTCGTCGGGGGAGGAGGCGAGCGCGGCGTAGATCCGATCGAGGTCGGAGAACGCGGTGGCGCCAAGGCGGAACCAGTCGCCGACGGCGGCGGCAATCTCCCGCGAGCTGGGTTGTCCGGCTCTGGGGTTTAGTATGCGGTCGGAGAGGTCGAAGACGGGGAGGAAGGGGATGGCAGACGCGGACGATGCGGCCGGGGCGCCGCCGATGTTGGCGGCGGAGGAGAAAGCGAGAAGGAAGACGGATCGGAAGGAAGGATGGCGCTGGAAAAAGTTGGCCGGAGAGGAGGACTTGGCGAGGAAGAGCATCGTCGGCGAGGTCTCTAAATGGCGGCGCCGCCGGCGGGCATTATTTCTCGCCTCGCCTCTTCGAGCGGCTTGTTGTGAGCGCAGCAGCGTGTACTCGAAGTCTGATGAGCCACAACCGTGTTATTTTTTTTTAAGATCCATTAAACATCGGCACCTACTAATCCGATAAATAAATTAATTGATACTTTTAACAATTAAAATTAATATGTGTTATCTTTTCTTATATTTTTTAACTTGACCTTTATTCAAGCTGATAATTTTCGTCAAGATTTTTTTTTTCTTTTTCTTATATTTTATTGTAGAAATCAGTGTTTGATTAGGATCGAAAAGAGGATAAGAAAAAAGAAAAAAATAATATTTTAATATTATTTAAGTATTATATTTTTAATAAAAGAGACGAAGGTCATTATATTTTTGTTTGACGAATATGTATATTTAAATATATTTAAAATTAAAAATATGTTTTATTTTTTTTCTTTTATGTCTCAGTTTAGAGCGAACATAAATAAATTCTTGAAGAAAAGTAGAGATAGATAAAGAAAATATTTTTCCTCACTAAAAATAGAAACAAATGAAATTAATTTTTTTTTATTCTCCTCATTTATCCTCCTTTTACTCTAATTAAAATATGCCCTAAGCAAAATGATGATTCATTAATCTATCCACCAAAAAGAAATCAAGAGATTTATTATCATGACATTATATTTTCATAAAAAGGATTAATGAATGTGTATGCTAACTATAGTTTAGAACCCCCATCATAGCATAGGAAATCAACTATGCCCTTCAGTTTCGAATCATCAAAATTATGTACTTTTTTTTAAAGGCATATAAAATTATCTAATAGAAGTGTAACCCGAAGAGTCGAATGTTACAATGTCTTGAAGGCTCGAAGGAGGGTCTTCTTCCCAAAAGATTTCCGATACAGATTGACGTCCTACATTTGCTAAAAAGCCAACGGCTCTATTAGCCTCCCTAAATATATGTTTACAGTTAAAATTATCAAAAAGTAGTATAAGATTCCATATGTCTTCAAGCATGTTCCTGAGCCGCCATGGACAGCATGTGATCTTGTTAATTATTTGGACCAACACCTTAGAGTCTGATCCACAGAAGATAGTCTGAATGCCGAGCTGATGACACTTGAGTAATCCGCACTTGAATCCCCAGGTTTTCGCCTCCAGCGCATCATTCATAGTCCTTCTAAGTGCCCCTGCAGATACAAAAGTTGTGTTAGCAAACCGAATTATGAAGTCTGCTCCCCCCGCTTCCTTGGGTCTTATGAAAGACCCGTCCGAATTCAATTTGAACCCAGGTGGAGGCGGGGATGGGGTCATTGGGGGTTTCCCCTCAGATATGTGGATCAATGCAAATTCATTATAGCTAGCCAGCACTCTTTCCCAAGTCACAGCCATAGTTGCATTTCTAGAGTTAAAATATGAGTCATTCCTTAGTTTCCATATCCCCCAAAGGCAAAATGAGAAAAGAGATAAGATTTTTTTCTTTGATAGATAGTCCAGCCATGATCCCTCTTTAATCCAGTCTCCCACTTCCCATGAGGAAATATGTCTGAATTGAATCACTGTTTGGCTTGGAACTAAGACTACAATTGGTTAGAGGTGGGACACTGAAAGAATAGATGCACATTTGTCTCTATAGATGTATCACATAGTGTACAAGTAGGGTTCAAAGAGTGGTCAAAGTGTGTGAGCAATCTTTAGTTGGAAGTTTGTCATGTGAGAGTTTCCAAATGAAATTGTGGATTTTAGGGGGTAAAGGAATGTCCCATACAGATTTCCAGCCATGCCATCCTCTGAGTTGTGTCTGGTCAGGTGGCCTGCAAATGAAATTATACACAAACTTTGCATGTGTTTCCCCATGGGTATCCGGCACCCAGAACCACGAGTCATCACAGGGGCTAGCAGGCAAATATATATTAAGGATTTTAAGAGCTAGTGCAGGGTCAAAATAATCATACAGTAAGCAGGAATTCCAACAGTTATGCAAAATAAGATCTTTTGACTTTGAGCTCTTGGAGTGGAGCAGAAACATTAATATAAGTATGCTTTAGGCTTAGCGGCATGTTAAAGACCCAGGGATCCTGCATGACCTGGGTGGTGTTTCCATTCCCTATATGTCATTTTATTCCATCTTTGATAGTCTCCATAGCCTGCATAATTTGTTTCCAACACCAAGTCATATCTTGTACAGAAGAAGAGGGTGGGAGCCAGGGATGAGGCAAAGTATATTTGCTTACCATCATACTCACCCAGATGTTATCTTTTTTGTTTAGAATAGCCATAACTCTCTTGGCAAGGTGTTTAGAATAGCCATAACTCTCTTGGCAAGGAGAGCTGTTTTGTTATGATGCAGAGACTTGATGCCCAGTCCTCCTTCAGTCTTCGACTGCTGAACTATTTTCCAATTAATGAGGTGTGCTCATTTTTTTCCACCATTGGACCAGAGGAAACCTCTTGCAATTTTTTCTAAAGACTCAATAAAACCATTAGAGATATAGACAGTGCCCATTGAATAGTTTGGTATGGTATTAAGAGTGGACTTGATTAAAACAGTTCTAGCAGCTTGACTAAGGCACTTTGATTTCCATCCTGCCAATTTACTAGACATTTTGTTGGTTATATGTGCTAGATATTTATGATTAAGGATTTTATAAGATATAGGTGCGCCTAAGTACACAAAAGGAAATTGTCCAATATCAATACCCAGTATCTCCTTAATCTTATGTTTCATGGTGCCATTGAATTTTTTAGGGAGGTATATAGCTGATTTTTGCAGGTTAATTTTTTGGTTTGTAAGAGCTTGATATAGCTTGAGTATGTCCTTTAGTCTTTTGTAGTTTGATATATTTGCAGCAATGCATACAAGTAGATCATCAGCATAAAGTAAATGACTGAGGGTAAATGATCCTATTTGAAAAGGTTGTATTAACTTAAGTGTAACATCTTGGTTTAGTAGGGAGGAGAGAACTTGAGAGACCATAATAAACAAGTATGGGGATAAAGGTTCACCTTGTCGGATACCTTTTGCACTGTGAAAATTGTTAGATAAGGCTCCATTTATGCAACATGAGTAGATAGGTGACTGAATACAAATTTTAATCCATAGGATAAATGGTTCTGGGTAACCCATGATCCTAAGAACATTTAAGATGGCCTCCCAAGAGACCCTGTCAAATGCCTTTTCCATATCGCCCTTAATTAACATGTATTTCTTTCTTCCTTTTTTCATAGAATGAGCAATCTCTTGAGCTATATGAATATTATCATGAATAGATCTGTTGGCCACAAAGGATGTTGTGCTGGATCTATTAGGTCAGGAAGGGTAGGCTTCAACCTATTTGCTAGGATTTTGGCTATGACTCTATATGTTATGTTACATATGGCTATGGGTTTGTAATCTCCTATTAGTCTTGGGTTGTCTTTCTTAGGGATAAAAATGAGTGTAGTATCCGAGCATCCCGCAGGCAAGATCTGGTTTGTGAAGAAGTTTTTGATTTCTAGTGTGATATCATTTCCTATTATATCCCAATAATTTCTGAAGAATTCAATAGTAAAGCCATCTGGTCCAGGTGCCTTCCCAGAGGGCATGGACCAGAAAGTATCTTTAATTTCTTTAGATGTCACAGGCGATGTTAGGTGACTGGTCCAATGGGAGGCCAATTTAGGGAGGTGAGGCCAGGATGACAGAGGTATTGGAGGGGCATGGTCTGGTTCCCATAATTTAGTGTAATGATGCGCAAAATGTTCTCAGATTTTTAGGACATCAGTGATGTTGTTTCCATCCTTGTCTACAATCAAATTGATTGAGTTTCTTCTATGTCTAATAATGATGCTTAAGTGGAAGAACCTAGTATTTCGATTTCCATCTTTGATCCAATTAGTTCTAGATTTACTCCACCATTTGATACTTATTTGTCTTAACAGTGCTGCATGTTGATTGTATAATGATCTTAGCTTAAGGAGGTCTTGATCTGGGAGGCCTTGGCTTATATCTTTAAGTTCTAACACTTGGATATTTTGTTTGACCAGTTGAACTTTATTTTCTAGTCTGCCTAGGCTACTTCGGTTCCAGTGATAGGTTTTTCTTTTTACTTCATTAAGAGAGTTAAAAACATGACTAGAAGAGTTTCTATTATTCCACACTTGTTTCACAATCTCTTTAGTTTCTGGGTAACTAAACCAAAAGTGTTCATATTTGAATAATTTGGATTTGGTTATAGTTGAATTTGAACATAGAAGTATGGGTGCATGATCAGAAACTCCACGGATGAGAGAGTGTAGGGATAAGTTGGGAAATTTTGAAAACAGATGTTGATTCACCAGTACTCTATCTAATCTACAATGTATATGTGCGAGGCCTCTTCTATTATTACACCAAGTGAATTGTGGGCCGGTGAGAGGGATATCAAATAGTCCTTGATCATTTATGAAATTTCTAAATATACGAACATATTTAGTAATTCTAAATGGATTGCCTCCTTTTTTATCAGCAGGATATAGGTGACAATTCATATCTCCTATTAGTGTCCAATGTATATCATCAGTGCTAATGAATTTAAATTTTGCCAGAGCAGATTTCTTTGAATAGGGAGGATGCTTGCATAAACAACAGTCAAGAGAAAAGAGAAGTTGTTAAAAGTAATAACACCAGTACTCTATCTAATCTACAATTAATACGTGCGAGGCCTCTTCTATTATTACACCAAGTGAATTGTGGGAGGGTGAGAGGGATATCAAAGAGTCCTTGATCATTTATGAAATCTCTAAATATACGAACAGATTTAGTAATTTTAAATGGATTGCCTCCTTTTTTATCAGCAGGATATAGGTGACATATTTCTTTGAATAGGGAGGATGCTCGCATAAACAACAGTCAAGAGAAAAGAGAAGTTGTTAAAAGTAATAACACCAGTACTCTATCTAATCTACAATGTATACGTGCGAGGACTCTTTTATTATTACACCAAGTGAATTGTGGGCCGGTGAGAGGGATATCAAAGAGTCCTTGATCATTTATGAAATCTCTAAATATACGAACAAATTTAGTAATTCTAAATGGATTGCCTCCTTTTTTTATCAGCAAGATATAGGTGACAGTTCATATCTCCTATTAGTGTCCAAGGTATATCATCAAGTGCTAATGAATTTAAATTTTGCCAGAGCATATTTCTTTGAATAGGGAGGATGCTCGCATAAACAACAGTCAAGAGAAAAGAGAAGTTGTTAAAAGTAATAACAGCATGAAGGAACTGAGGCGTCATTTGGACAGGTGTTACCTTGATTGTAGGAGAGCACCAAGTGAGAATAATGCCTCCAGAGGCACCTGTCCCCTCTTGGAAAACTCATTTCCAATCCCTGCCTAGCCTGCGGATTACTTGTAAAGATTTTTCTTTAACAGTATGTGATTCTACTAAAATAATAAAATCAGGTTGATGAAGAAAATTAAAGTTTGAGAGCTTATCCCGGACTTTACTCCGAAAGGCCTCTCTACAGTTCCATGCTAGTACTTTCATGATATACTTGGTTCTATGTTGTGGACGACGTCGCTCCCCGTCCTATTGATATCCTGCAGGTCCAAATGAAGAGGGTTAGAATCTGTTATGTTATGTAAACTCTTACCTTTGCTCTTCCCAGCCTTCTTCTTGTTCTTCAATGTTGGCGACGAAGGCGAGAATCTGGTTTTAGCTTTGCGGGAGCGTTTAGTCTCCAATCTGATTACTGAAATGAGGTCCTCATCTATTTGCTCCTCTTCAGATTCTTCAATGTTATGTACTTTTAGAAACATGCATTTCGCACATAAACCATCTTCGTCCATAATTTTTTATGTTATAATATCAAATTTCGAACATAGTCAATTACCTCCAAAACTACAATTGGTAGAAGGTAAATTTTAAAAGAATGAAACGAATTAATAAGTGTGTAACATATAAATCATAATTTCAATTGAAAAACTAAAAAAAAATGAATACAAAGTTAGGATAACTTATTTTTTTATCTAAAAGTATTCACAATTTTTGTGCCGTAAGTATGCACTTACGCAAAAGATAATTTTTTTTATGAGAACATACTAAGTTATTTGTATATTGAAGTATTGAAGCTCGATTATAAATACATAAAAATATATAAAATTCATAAATAATATTTTAATTAAAATTTTAAAATATGAGTTTCAGATATACGATCGCAAATAATGCATCTTGCACCTTAATATTTCTCTTTTTTATATTATGTGTTACATCTTTCAAACCTTGTTTTTAAGGTTCAAAATATAATTTGTGAAATTAATTTAATGGGAAAAAATGTAATAATTCTTTTTTTCTGGTAGAGATGTAATATTTATTTTCAAAAATAAAAAAAATATAAGAAAAAAATTCCTTTTGGGGATTATTTATATTTATGGGCGAGAAAAACCATTAAACGTCGAAATATGTAAAAATAACGAATGTTTGGCCCTCGCATGAGTCGGACCTACACGGGGGTTGCCTCAGGCCCGATCCGGCATGTTCTGTTCTGACCCCAAAAGCTACATTTTTTTCAAAATTTTGGCATTTTAACTTGTGCTCCCACGAACCGAAGTCGACCCAAAACCCTGCACGAGCCTCGCTCCGGCGACCGGAACCCGCAGCTTCCTCCACCTCGTCGATCTCGTCATCAATGGCGGCGACCTCCACCTCGACGTCTCTCTCCCTCAAGGAGTACCTCAAGCGGTATGAGTCCGGTGCCGACGATCCGAAGAATCAAAAGAAGAAAAAGAAGAAGAAGGAGAAGCCCAAATCGAACGCCATGGGAGGTATCGTCGTCGTCGACGAAGACCCCGTGTGGCAAAAGCCTGTCCAGATCGAGGAAGAAATCGAGTCCGATGGTAACGCTATGAAGTCCCTCAATTTATCCATAAGTTCAGATTAGGTTATTTTTTTGGGAGGAATTTAATTATTTTTGGGTTGTGATGCAGACGAGGAAAAACCCCAAATTGATGAAGACATCGAGGTGAAGCGCATGAGGAGGCTCGAGGCGATTCGAGCACGAAAGGCTTATCATTCGATATCGGAAGATGGCAGCGGCTGGGTGCCGGTATCCGATCCGGCGAACCCTCCGTTGGATTCCGGCGACAGAGAACGGGATATGTCTCTGCCGCGGAAAGGCCGCGCGCGGTTTGACACGCCCTCACCAGAGCGCGAGGGAAAGATGGCGGCTGGGGACTCTGACATTTCCCCTCCGAGGCAACGACGGAGGCGTGTAGACACGCCTTCCCCTTCCCCGACGCATCGGAGGCGCGCAGACACGCCTTCCCCTTCCCCGACACGTCGACGGACGCGTGCAGACACGCCGTCCCCTTCTCCGAAGCAGCGACGGAGGCGTGCTGACACGTCTTCCCCTTCTCCTAAACGTGCGACAGAAGTATCCGATAATGATTTGGGCAATGCATCGCCGCCACGGCGGGAGAGGCAACCTGTGGAAGACATTTCCCCTCCACGACGAAGACGGCAGATTCAAACACCGGGAGCTAACATTTCTCCACCAAGGAGCAGAAAGGGTGTGACAGATGACCTTTCTCCTCCTCGCAGACGTGCAGAGGAAGCTACAGATATTTCACCTCCAAGGAGAAGACGGAACGGATCGTCTAATGATATCTCCCCACCGAGCCATTCTCGTCGGGGTTCCACAAAAGGCCTTTCTCCTCCTCGCCACCATGCAGATAAACGTGCAGATCTTTCTCCTCCGAGAAGAAGCAGGAAGGTGTCCTCACGTGAGATCTCCCCACCACCACGTTCTGGTTCCGCTGATCTTTCTCCCCCTCGGAGAAGTGGTAAGGGCTCGGCAGCTGACTTTTCTCCACCACGCCGTGGGCGCCCATGCTCACCCCATAGTGTTAAACTTCGTGAATCTCCTTCTGCTGATCTGTCTCCGCCAAGAAAGAAGAGAAATGAAGCACCTTTGACAAAACAAAGGGCTGGGTTGTTTTCAGGCAAGGATTTTGGTGAAGAAATCAAACAGAAAAAGAAAGAGGAGGCATCAAGGTGATTTGCCATCATGGCATAACTTCAAGCAATTTGCCTTTATATTGCATGTTTATTCTCATCCTACCTGTATTAAGTTTCTTCAGTAATTCTGTCATCATGATCCATCATGTTCATGTTCCTGAGGCTTTTACATAATTAGATAAATTTGTATGTTTGCAGATTAGCTTCTATGGATCCCTTAAAGATTGGCAAAGGTGCAGAGCCAGTGTTTCGAGACAAACAAGGTTAAATCCTATGCTAAATTCACATGTGACTTAGATGTCCTGAAATTGAAATAGTTCTATCTTTTCAAAATGTACTGCATACATCTGCCACATCCTTTTTTTCTGATATGAATTTAGTTTCTTTAAATGACTGCTGCAGGGAAAGTTATCTCGAAGGAGGAAATTTCGAAACCAAAAGAAGAAGAGAAACCCAAGGTACTTTTGTTAAATAAACTTATCTACTTTACACTCTGTCTATTTTTTTCTTGTTCTTTCTATTTCTCCATAACCCTCATGTGAATAATCATGGTGTAATGATCACGTGCTTTTATAAATATTTTACAGACTTTATAATTGAATTTTAAATCAAATCTTGTTGTTCAGAGGGTGAGGCTGACAATTTAATGGTAATTTTGACATCTAAAAGGCAGAAGCAATATGATTTAGTTGATTTCTTATTCAATTTTATAGTAAAAGATTTTTTATGTATTTAGGTGTGATGGCTAGAAAAACAAGTTATAGAAAACATGACGTATTTTGTCAAGAAAAAAGATCGGACATAAAGCATAAATGTTGAAAGAAATCACTTCAGTCCCTAGAAAAAATGATGCCAACGTCTTACAGCAGTAGGAAAATTTGGACGTGTGTTTTAGATATTTTTTTAATTTGGAGAAAGGTGTGTCTTAGATAGTTTGGTTACTGAATATTTCTGAGATATCTTGCACTGGAAGAGGAATGAGAAAAACATAGTTATTCCATGCCATTAAGTACATTCTGTTCTCCGCCTCAAAAAGAACATATAATGAGAACTTAAGATGTTTTCCCTCCTTCACTCTCTGCATCCTTTCCCATTGAGTATACCAAGGTTGAAAGCTTGTGAAATGAAATAGTTGTGTCTGCTTCAAGGATAAGATAAGAATTCAGCATAACTTCTATGCATTCTTCCTTTATCTTTGCTTTCTCAAACAGTCTAATGTGGGATCAAAAGATATTTATCCTTATATTATCATGTTATTGTACTTTGTTATTTGTGCATTCTATTTCTTGTGGTACGTAGAAAGAGAAAAAATTAGCGTGTAAACCCATTTCTGTGTAAACTCGTGTGAACATCTAAAAGTACGCCTAATTTTCATTCAAAAAGTGAGATGTAGCGTTTCTGAATTCACGAACAGTGAATTCCTCTTTTTTGAACCAAAATTACTTGTGATTCTAAGTGTTTACAAAAGTAGGTTTGCATGCCCGTTTTTCTCATTTAGAAATATTTTCATTAGAGGTACTTGAAATTTGAATGGAATGTGCTTTTTTTTTATGCGAACACTAGTTTTGCTCCCTTCTTATCCATTTATCTGTGCATCGCAGGAAAAGAAGTTGGAGTGGGGTAAAGGTTTAGCCCAAAAGCGAGAAGCTGAAGCTGTGGCAGAGGAGTTGGAACATGAACGACATAAACCATTTGCACGCACAAGGTAAACATGTCATTATGCTGGTTTTTTTTTTTAAAAATCAATTTTAACTTCTCATCCTCTTAAAAAACTGTTTTTCATTGTAAAATTACCCTACTTCAAGGGGTATTTGACAAGATACTCGTAGTTTTATACTCAATCAAGGGTCATGATTTGCGGGATATCTTTAAACTCCATCTCGGCAAGCAAGTTTGATTATGTTAACCTCTATCCTTTTAGGGAATGTCAACATCTATTTTTTGGGAATATCAACCTCTAATAACACATACATACACAAATGATCAAAAGATAATTTAAGGGTTGCATCTTGAGCACATTTCATGTAATAATAGTGACATTATGTTGATGTCAAGAAAAATAGTGACATTATGTCATGTGCCGGTTATATGAATTAGAAAAAAAAGGTCTGTAGTAGTACCATGATATAATTTCTGGGCCTATTTTGGTCTATTTAATCGACTAATATGGACTTGTATATTTTTATAAAGTAATAATGTAAGGATGATAATTTACAATCTAAACAAGAAATCTTGACAGTAATTTGAATTAATGTAAAATGTTCTTCAAGTACATTGTTTCTTTTAGAACATGAAGAAACTAGGGTTGTGGCAGTGAGAATCTTGTGAGACACTTGCAGGAGTATCACTGGTAAACACGAGTATTTTGAGAGCACAGAAAAGACAGTCGAGGGAAAACAATATGAAGGGAGATGATTTGACCTTTGAATTTTAGACTTCTAATAGGAATTATAAATATTAGTATTGTTTTTTCTAGGAACATTTACATGTTGAATATGGAATCATATGCTTTACATATTAAGTCACCTGTCATCCTTCAACAACAATAACAACAATAACAAAGCCTTATCCCACTAGGTGGGGTCGGCTACATGGATCATATGACGCCATTGCGCTCGTTGATCTATGTTCATGAGATTCGACGAGGTTTTACGTTGGCTGTCGAGGCCTAACACAACCCTCCTCCTTTATCCGGGCTTGGGACCGGCTATAAACATAGGCGGAGTTTCACCTGTCATCCTTCAGTGTTGTCAATTTGGACACTCTTTGCTATTAACTCCAAGTTATATTATTTTGGCTGGTAATTTTTGTGTGATCATATAACATAATATTTTTTAAAATGGAAAGGATTAGTCATCCAGCTTTATTGATGATATAACATTATAATTAATTTACTAAAGGACTGATTGTGGGGCACATCCCCGAAATTAGAGGTTAGTTTAAATAAGCTTAAGGAAGCTTCATAAGGTTATTACGCATATAATCCCATGATCCCATCAATTGTTAAAGTGAATAGAGGGACAACCTTAATTCAAGATGGATGGTAGAACAAAAATATGGAATTTGCCTCAAAAATATATAAATATGATTTCTGATTATTCAATAGTAAGATCTTGGTATATCATAGTGCTTCTTAATATAGTTACTTCAAGCTTTTGAAACAAACCTATATGCTTGTTTAGATTATTTTGACAGTATGATACTGTATAGTAAGTTTCTTATATCCATTAATGTGGATGGATGTGGTGTTGATCGTTGATTTATGATTATGTTTACTTCTTATTATTACCTGAATTTTTTTTGTCAGATTATTTGCGTCAGGAAGGCATCAATTAATTATGATATAATGGTAGTCATCAATCTTCTTTCTCAGAAAAATCTATGATATCATAGTTAATCTAAAAAATTAATTATGCTATCAAAGAGATGTTTGGTTGCCTCGTTTAGATTTTTTTTTTTTGAGACGTGTCTTGTTTAGATTTTATTTAGTATGCAATGGATGGATCAATATCTCTTTAAACCCCTTTAACCAAATACTTCAGTATGCTCATGAAAATCAGATTTGGCACATGTATATGCATGGCTCAATACATTCAGTCCCAAATTCTGTTGGCGGTGATGGTGTTCTTTGTCATATATATTTGACATAATCAATTTACTCATGAGCACTTTGCACAGAAGTGCTCTTCATAGTTCATACTTGTGTAAATCTTTCAGTAGTGACATTCTTAGTAGTAACATGTTCAGTAAAATGTAAGAGGAAAAAAATATGGCTCAGTAAAAGCTTATGTGCATATCCTTGTTTTCCCTCTAGGGATGATCCCGAGCTTGATAAAATGTTCAAGGAGAGACTTCGCTGGGGTGATCCAATGGCACACTTAGTGAAGGTATGGCATCACTTGGAGAGCACACTTTTTGAGGAATTGGGGAGCACATTTTTCAGTACATCTTATATCTATATCATAATATCTTCATATTTTCTGTCTATGCAGCGGAAACAGTCAGAACTTATTTTGGAAGATCTTGGCGATGATGAGAAGATGAAAGAGTCTGGGTTTATTATCCCTCAGACTGTTCCCAGTCATAGCTGGTTGAAGCGCGGTATTGATTTTCCTCCAAATCGTTATGGTATCAGGCCTGGTCGACATTGGGATGGAGTAGATCGGAGTAATGGTATGTTGATGTCCAATATTTCTGCTCTTTTTAGCGGATCCAATCTAATCATATATCTTTCTGTCTCTTGTGAATAGTTAATTATGAATGACTTTCAAACTTAAAGCCAGTGAGCAGAGAACATCATTGGTTTTCAATAAACCAGCTTTTAAACAAGTACCTTTACTGGTTGTTGCAGGATATGAGAAGGAACTGTTTAAGAGACAGAATGAGAAGCGGGCGACAGAACAAGAAGCATATTTGTGGTCTGTATCTGATATGTGAGGACATATATGATGCATATGGACTGGACTGTGAGTAATTGTTCCAAGCGTTTGTGCAATAGATTTATTGATGATTCCTGTTATGGTCTTTCCAATCTCAATGGAGTAACGCTTTTCCAGTGTCAGTGACAAGTTTTGCCCGAACGAAAACATCAATTTGATGAATTGTAAAATGTAAAATTCGGTTGTTCCGGAATTGTATTATAATGCCAAATTATTTCTTGGACAGCAACCTGAAAATTTCGATGTTTGCTATATATCCTACATTGCTACAGGCTAAAATGCTTAAATTGTTGCAGTGGAGTTCTTGTAGGTTTACCATGTTTTTTTCTTCTTGATGGGCCATCTCAATATAAAATTTTGACATAAATTGTGTCGGAACATACTATTTATTTATGAAGGTTGAATACATTAACTTTCTATGGTCAGAATGTACCAATTTACAACTAAAATTGAAAGAAAAAAAAAGGATCATGCATGTCTAGACTTTAAAGCACAGAGATATTTCAAATTTTAGGTGAGCTTATTAATTATTTTATGCAAATTACAATCATGATGTAGCTGGAAATACAAAATTAGCAGGTGAGGAAGATGAAAATTAAGACTACCATCGGGAATTATTTAAGGATTTAATATACCTAGAAAGTACTTTATATCTTTCTTGATATATATGTAAAACTAATGATAGATCTATATACTTATCGACATTAAAATCTATCATTGACTAATCAACTTGATAATCTCTAATCATTTTGATTGAAAATGAAAATTTATTTCATGAAAATAAAACTGCATTAAAAATATTTTTGTAATAATTGAGAAAAGAAAAAGAAAATTACGCACACTAAGGTTGTGCTCGTTTTCATGAAATTTTCGCACCTTATTACCAAAAAATGTTAATATAACAGAAGTTGATCGATGATACATTTAAAAAGAGGTTAAACAAAATAATTTCCTCACAGCCAAGAAACTACACAGCATAAACTTCAACAACCTTGTAATGTAGAGAATAGGATTAATGTAGCTGATATCTCAGTCGTCCGATACATAAACAAATTAATAAAATGATTCTTTTACTCATCTTTTATAAATAATGAAGTATTTTAAAAATATCTCCTGAACTATGGCATCACTTACCTCTAACTGAAAAATTATTATGAACCATTCAACTTTATTATTATTAATAAAGTTTTATTTTCTAAAAATCCTCCCCATAATCTCCTTGCTCAAAGTCGTTTTTTGTTACTTCATTTTTTTCTTTATTAAATCACATTATTTCCCTAGAGATAAAAGTAGTCATGCATCCTGCCCCCTTCAGAAATCCTCAAACAGCTGACGGGAAACACCGAGGGCCAAGGGGAAGAGGCTAATTTGTTTATTTTTGTTATCTAGGGTAAAAAAAAACACTACTCTAAAATAAATAAATAAATAAAGATGAAAAGATATGACGTTTGAAAAGTTGCAAGAGCAGAAACATAACAAAATTAAGAAGACATTTCTGTCGACCATTTTATTCTATTTATCCAATTTCATTTTACCATTTACAATGTTAGGAAAAAAGAACTCTAAAAAACACGCAGAAATAAAATACATAACGTCTAGTTTTTCTTTACCTTAGGCCTTATTTGAATTGAAGTATTATAGGGAATAATATAAAAAATGAATGAGTGGTATTAGTTAAAGCGTTTGGATAAAAAAATTATAAAATTATATGGGATTTGAAGGGGGTGAGTCACACCTCCAAACCCCAAATATTTCATTCCACCAAATTGGTGGAATTAGAGGGAATAAAACTTTTTAGACAAAACTATCTGTTTAAATAACTTTCTAAAATTATACCATAGTTCATTTAAAATGATATTCTTTCTTATATTATTTTGATTTATGATAGAAAAATATTTGACTTGAGTTCATTTATTGGTTTAACTTTTTTCTATCTTATTTTATAATTATTTAATACTTATATTTGTTTAACTTTTATTCATTCAGATTTATTTTTCCTCGAACTAATTTTTTGTCATAATATTTTAAATCTATTGAATGTCATCATAATATTTTTTTTTCAAATTAGTTATTTTTTATTAAATTTGAGATAAACAATTATTTTTATGATCATTTTTACTTTAGCATCTTAAAGTATTATCATTTGAACAATATTTTTTATTTATGTAATTGTAATATTAATTTTTTTCACTCTTTTTATATTTATCTATCATCTTCGATCTTTTTTATCTTTATTTCAAAAAAATAAAATGATAAAAATATTGCGAAAGAAACAAAATACATTGAGAGAAAAACAATACTACAGATAAGAGAAAAAACATATAAAGAGATATAAATAATAATAAATATATAAAAATTATCATAAATCAAATAAATATATAATAATATTATATTTATTAAGGGTCATAAATAATAATATATAATAAAGGGTATAAATAATTTTTATTTAAATTATTCAAACATGTCAAGGTTTAATTCCACCCCTATAAAATTTTATCCAAACATGAGCTTAATAATAATCCATCTCACTTCACCGCACTCCACCACCCACCCTATACTCCACCATCTCATACCACCCCTCTATTAATTAGTTCTCAAACAAAGCCTTATATACTACCTATTGTCATTTTTTACATTTCTTTATTCAAATGAGAACGTAATGCAGTTAAATAAATAAAGAACAAATGATAAAAGTTGATTAACACGACAAAAAAAACAGAAACCGAAATGAAGCAGAAATTATTTTGGTTACAAACAAAATAATGGGCCTATAGTGTGTGTGTGTGTAACATAATATAATATATATAATTTTTTCGTTAAAAAAAGTTGAATTACTAATATTATTCTTTTGTTACAAGGAGAAATTATGGCCTACTTTTAAGGCAACATCTATCAACAGAACTGATAATCCGTACAGCCCAGGTAGCATCTCAGTTCTCCATCTCACTTCTGATACGCGCCGTCTGGGAAAGAAGCAGCTCATGAACTCTGGCCTTCAGCTGGAAACAGGAGGAAAAGGAAGGTTTATATATGCTTCTCATGAGACACATAAAAAAATAAGAAAAGGAAATCATAATAAAACATTTTAAAAAAATGTGAATCTAAGCATTACACAATTCAAGTATAATTGGACAACCTCATCAACACCAGCCCCGCTCATAACTGAAACTTGAATTGCTCCATGAGGTCCGGAATTCTTGTATGCATCAACGTCATCGTGTTCTGTGGCAGCTACCGGAGAAGCGCTCCAGAGATCAGACTTTGAGACCACATCAATCCAAAGGTGGTCCTTGAACCTTCCTCTTATGTCTTTGTACGTTATGTACTGCAAAAAAAACCCACGAGATCTAATTTGAATAACCCAAACTAACAGGACAAGTGCGAAAATTTTACAGGTATGCATCACACCTGATCGTCAGGGGAAATCCCACATTCTCCTGATAAATCATGAACATAGAGCACAGCAGTTGGGAGATGAGAAAGTACAGCTAGAGTTAATTTTTCTATATCATTCCTGTCATCTGGCACAAACAACAATACACGAGATGTTATGCACAATTACTTGCCTCCAACAAGGCTGGAGTTCTAAAAAACAGGAGTAGGACGAGTCATTTCAATTTTCAAATGAACAAAACATATGACACTTGACTATTCGCCCAGATGAAGAACATCCAGCTTAATATCTGTCATATTGCACAGGACATGCATATCAAATGGTTTTATCGAAATTATGTGCATGGACAATATAACATATTGGATAAAGTAGCTTTTGCTCTGGTAGAACCTGACTTTCCACATATGCATTATCAATAAGGTGGCAAGCCGCATGTACCATTCGGTAGGATACATGTAGCATTTACAGACCAGGCGACAATTTCAACATGTAAATTGACCCAGAAGGAAATAACAATTGCCACAAAAGATCAATTGGACCTCAACTTTGTTCAATGTCTGTTGAAAGGATTACTTTCAATGACATTCTTGACTTTTCCGTGTATCTAGTAATGAGCAGTAGAAAGCGCTGATCCAGACAACCCTTGGCTAATGTTGGAAAACTGATACAGGCATGTGAAAAGGCCAGGAAATTGCCGACATTAATGAACCGTAGTTTTCTTAAAGTTTTAGTTTAACCAAACAAGTGAACATGGGTGTGCTTTGATTTGATTATCTTTTTTTTTTCTTTCTTACTTCTGAGATATTACCAATGAAGAAACCACATAATCACAGGAAGAGAGCCACGAGTAATTTATGCATAGCTAGAGGACACACCATCATCTCTTGTAAGAAGGCCTGGAGTATCAGTAACCTGCATTGAAACTCTTTCGAACTTGATAAGCCTATTATACAAGAACAATGTACAATGTCATTATACTGACTCGGTGAGTACTAACCTGAAACCGCTCATAATTGATGATAATATGACCCATTAGAATTCCTCTAGTTGTAAATGGGTAATTGCAAACCTGTAAAAATAAGCAAAACATTCAGATACTAAGAAAACAGTAATGTCATATCTGAAAGGGATTAAAACATGCACATATGCTGTTAGCCTGAGATTATACAAATGATATGACATCATATTTGTACTATACTGTATCACCATTTTAGAAACTAACAAAATGAAAAATAAATAGATAAATACATATAATATGTTAATACCTTACATTTTTTTGAGAAAAAATACCTTACACATTTGTCAGGCAAGTGGACTTCAACCCATAATGATTACGTACCCCCTATTAGAACCCCAATATAAACAACACAACTTATTCTTTAAAATTACTCCATGAACCACATCTGTAACTCACATAAATAGGAAGTTTCAAGCAATGTAGTCCGGTACTTAAAACTTAGTTAACCAATAGCAAAGACAATTAAATAAGTAAAACTAGTTACCAGCAAGAGACACCTTACATAGTAGTATGAGGATAAACTTTGTCAAAATAAATCATACATCTAAGGGAAATAATATCCCCAACCATTCTAAAAGATTAAGTCCTCTTAGGGAGCTTTTGGGAAAGATATGCACCTCTGGCTTCCCAGTTGAGAGTATCCTAACCAGAGATGATTTCCCCACATTGGGTGCTCCTACAAGACAGAGCGTAGGTATCTCCGGATCAATCACTGGCATAGCACGCAACTTCTGCAAAAGATATATGCATCAATGAAGTCGTATGCTACTAGAAAGCTGTTGATATCTAAGAGTTAAATGAAGTTTGAATAGCCAAATTATGTAAAAAGAAGCTCAAATGCTAATTGCATTGCCCCTCTAAAACTACTGTTAGTTACATAGGAGTTCAGGAAGTTTATAGTATTACCACTACTACATGTCCACACAGTACCAGATGTAGGTGATTCTTGTTTGATTGCTCTAATATTTTCTTTTTGACCATTACATATTAACCCATGCATATACCCTAATATGTATTTACCTATTTCCTTCCTTATACGACTAGGGTGATGCATGTTTAATAGTTACTACCTTTGCAACATATAAAAGATCATCAACAGCATTTCTTCCAGTTTGGAAGACTTCTTCAAGTTTCTTTAGGCCCTGCAAGTAAAGCTAAAATAAAGGCCAAGTTTCACAGAAGATATTGATGGAAAATGCAGTTGGCAACAGAAATCATCTTTGGGGAATCCAATGACAAGGAACTAAAACTGACCTCATTAAGCCTCTCTTCTGCTTCAAGCTTTGATGAGGACTGTCAAGATTAAAGATTTAACCTGAATAAAATTCGTAATATTTACTGTAGTAATGCAGACAAAAAACCATTTGAAAAAAAATGTAATAGCTTGATGTACAGTCATAGCTACTCTGGACATAAATCGAGCTAGGAAATTTAAACATGCCCATTATGCACCCATATTATTGAGCATTTACATAAATTTACATGAGAAGTATACAGCTCCACATGATTCTATGACAAACCTGAAAAAGGAACCTTGTGTTTCTTCTATAGCCTGCTTACACAATCAAGGCCAGGTATTTTGATACAATTTGCTATTGTTTTTTGAGAGGACAATATGCTATTGATATGGAAAAATGGATGTTTCTCCAGATATTGTGGACACGATACTAAAAACGGGCTTCAAAAAGAAAAAGAGATCAGGTATACGTATATTGCCCTCGAAGAGGACAATTTCTGGATTTCGGAAAGATGATTCAATATAAAGTTTAACTAAACACCATAACACTTCAAGAGCAAAATATTAATGCATATTATATGCTTTGGGAGAATAAGCAGCTAAAAATTTACTTTGAGAAAAGATGCAATGCATAAGTTTATGCAATTCAGTTATAGAAGTTAGCTGCTCTTCTGCAGGAGAACTCAGAACCCAAAATCTACAAGAATGTGCTAAACATACAAAATAGAGATTTATAACACAAACCTGAGCACAAAGAGCTGCATGCTGTTTTCCATTAGAGACAATTTTTTTCCTTAAAGCATCCACTCTTCCGAGTACCTTTTAAGAAACACAAAACAACATTGTAGTCTCCAATTGGAAGAGTTGGTGTGTATAAAAAATCATATTTAAATAATTGCAACCTTAACATTAGGCTCAAGAAAAGAGGTTTAGATATTGTAACTTGAATACAATCCAGATCTCATTCTCCTTTATCCTTTTATTGGTGAATGTGCCATAAAAAACAAACTAGTAATCCAGGACAAATTGTTTCTAGGAAGGCACATCGTTGATGACAAGTGTCAACCTAGAGTAAAGATAAGAACTATAACTATTACACTAAATATTTCATAAATGCTTTATGACATCAAACTTGAGTTGTGGAACAGTTCAAACCAGGTTGAGACTGGGTGAATGGAGCACGATTTTCCTTATCAAAAATCAGAAACTACAGGAACACAACTTTATGCTAAGGACTGACAAACTTCCAACAATTTGGTGAATTACAAACAAGGTAACCATGCAAGTCACATAAAGCATGTGCTAAATTAAATAAAAATTACTTAATAAACAATCAAAACAAATTTCAAACATTTCACGAACAACATAAATGTGTTATATACAATGGTCACGCTGCTTCTGAAACAATTGAAGTCAAGACATGGGTCAAGTTACCATACATAATTCAACTATTTTTTTAAGAAGAATTCAACTAATACTTTTGAGTTTTGAGTATCTGTAAATGACTAGTACCATACCTCATCGTACTTTCCCTCGCCGAAAGTCAGATCAATAAGAGATCTCTCATATGGATGCAGATACTTCTTGTTGGGGAATTTTTCAATATATGTCCTTAATGGAACAGCTAATTCCTGAATAATCAAGTATATTTTAAAATTTTCTTAGTAAATTCAGGAGAAGTATAGGAGGAAAATGTACAGCCGTCTCTTTTACTTTCATCAATGCATCAAGTTGCTTTGCCCCTCTATTTCTTTCACGCTTTGCTATGTTTTGAATACCTACACGATATAACCATCTATGATTTTTAGCCTTCAAGGATACCAACAAGTTCAAAGTTAGTAACACAAGTAAAACATACAAAACTATCATGATTAAGGATACCCTTTGTAGGAGAGACATGTCTCGATTTTCTCTGTGCTGAACTCAATATATCTATGGCAGGCATCACCATGGGTAACTTCTGAAATGCACCAACCTTTTCATGCTTTGGAAGAGGTTTCTCCTGGACACCAATAACCTAATGAAAGTACATGAAATTTGAGCATTATAAATACAGCATCTTATATCATTTGTATCGTGCTTTCTTTCACAATAAACAAACTTAGGGGAAAAGAATAAACATACAAGAAAATATTGTCCCAATGATAAAACAACATGCTTTAATTCAGTTTCCCAAATTCACAAATCAGAGTGCATATAACTATGTGTTGTACATATTTCATCTTAACATCCCCTGATAAAAGAAATTGAAAAACAAAATATTCGGTCAAGCATTAGATTGCACGAATCCATTCCAGGCATGGAGCCTCTGATCATAAGTTCTAAGTCTATATATGATAGTGTTTCTTTAGAAATTGACTACTAGTAAACAAACAATTATATCAAGAAAGAGTCACGAAAGAGTCAAGGAGCTTGCCCACGAGGTTCTTTGTAGTATTCATAAGGAATGAAATTTTTAATATAATTGCCTAGAACTTTTCACATCCATGAATATCTCGCGGGTAAATTTCAAAGATCATCCCCAACTTTACACATATGCACCCAAT
>LTAE01001305.1:19108-58025 GCA_001647135.1 Pontederia paniculata | reverse complement strand
AGAGAGCGGAAGCAGAATGGGTGTCGCGCGCGCAAAGAAAAAACGAAAAATTTGAGGTCGCCAATGCTCTGGTGCTCTGATACTAGTGAAGGGGGGAAGAAAACTGTTCGGATTACCGATGGGGACTCCCGGGATGCGCCCTATCCATTATATAGCCGCCGTGCCCGCACCCGTCCGTCCCTCAAAAGCGGCGTTTCGCGTCGACCGTTTGGCGGTTCCGGCGCCCATGCAGGCGCGACTCTTCGCCGACGGACGCGATCATCGGCGACCACTGTAGGTCACTACAACAGAAACCAATAAGATGATTGAGGTTTGTCGATTTTACATCATATTTATTTTCTTATTGTACTATAAAATCTTACTTTATGACAAAAAAAATGCAGTTACATTAGAAGTTGAGAGTGTTGTGGAGGCGAGGATGTCATTAAATTCTAGTGGCATCTTCGTCTAACTTTAATATTTGGATGAGGTCATTATGATATTTATTTTTTTATTCTAGGATAACAGTTTACATCAATCAAATTTAATGCTTCGAATTATTATTATACTCCTTTTGAAGAACTTTGTATTATGCTATTATTTCACCATGAAAATTTTGTAACTCATGTATATGACTTTTCCTCTAGCTTTTGTATAACTCATGTATATTTATTATTCGAATTCAAAAGATTTATAATGCTTAGGATAATGTTTTTCATCGTACGAACCTAATAAAGTATGTCAAATTCAAGAAATAGATGAGTACAAGTCACTCCACAAATATATTACTAATTAAGAAACTTGTTAATCTAAAGTATACAAGTTCTCACTCTATTATAAAAACATCTAAAGAGCTTTCAAGAGTTAATTAAAAAGTTTTGTTTGATAAAGGTATTGTTTAATGACAAAATTCAAATGTTTCAATCTCTCTAAGTAATTCTGCTATATGAGAACAATTATTGTGTAAATTATAAAAAAAATTATTTGGTGAAAAGATAAGAAGACAATAGTGCAAAATCATTAATCATAAACAACTATTGTGGAAGAACATTGAAGAAGTAAAGAAATTATCACAATCATTATCGATCAAAAGTTCAAAAATTAAAATATAAAAAAAATCTTACTTATAATTATCGTGACAAAAAAAATTTAAAGTTTGACAAATCACATGAAAGATCTATAAATATTAACAAGAAAAAGATGCACAATGATAAAAACAACGTTGCAACGACAATCACACGAACATACTTTCATAGCGAAGAAGATTATGCCAATATTATTCGTGAATGCTTGGTTTGAGTTTTGTTCCATGTTATCCTTTATGAATTGCTCTTTTTAAAATGAATATTTTTTTTTTGTTAATCCATCATTCTTATATTTTAAAGATATTTTTCTTATAAAATTTAAAATTATCTACGACTTACTTATATATTTCTTTTTTATTAAAATAAAGGGATCCTAGGGAAGTTATATATAGAATAATTTCAGACTTTTTGAACTCGGACTCTATCCTCGATTTTTTTTTGTCGAATTTTAAAGACGGAAATTCAAATTCGAATTAAGAATAGTTTGATCCGGATCTAAACTCGGATCAGTTGCTCATTCCCTACAGCTAATTGGATGTGCAATGAAAATGGCTTTCAGCTCCACATTTGCGAAATCTAATTAATCAAATTGAGTTGGTGAACATGCTACAGCCCAAGTCACGCTACAACAGCCTTAATTAATGTAAAATGTAGTAGGAATCTTTCTTTAGTGGCTCTTTGGAATAAAATCACGTATTAAATGCATGTTTATGCTTTGAAAATGGGAAAGAAAACGTTGTGAGAGAATAATACCGCATCATGGGTTTTCATTCTGAAACGGTTTAATTCCATATCCATCCAACGAGGGCCACGACAGGTTGCAAACAAGAAGAAGCAGCAGATAAATGACCATTTTTTTTTTCATTTTGTTATTTATTTCAAATTTGTCTTGAATATATATTATCATGCCAATCCGATCGATAAGCCTATAATTAATTAATTAATTGTAATATAGAACATTAAAAATAACATTTTAAATTCGAAGCTAATATTATTTGAAATCACAAGTAAATGCATTAATTGTTTATACCTATGTATCTACAATTACACCAACCCTTTATTTTCTCTTTGACGAAAAACTTACACCAACCTTTTTAGATTTCTGTCTTCTGATGGCACAAAGACGCCAACCTCATCAAAAGGAAAACAGGCTAGGAGACAATCATACCTGATGTCATTAGGTTCTTCCAGGAAACTGGAGGTTAAAACAACTACTAATACCTAATGCTGTGTACAGCGAGGAGAGAGAGAGAGGGAGAGAGAGAGGGAGAGAGAGAGAGAGAGAGAGAGGTGTTTTTGCTGAGTTAATGTTTTTTTTTCTTCTTTGGCAATCTTAGACATTCATAAAGTTTTTAAATTATTAGCTCAAACGTAAATAATGATGTATAGCCAGAGAGGGAGTTAAAGAGGACAATAAAAAGGATACCTATAAATATTTATGTAAGTGGATGATAATTAATGAAGGTGGTAAAAGAAAACATCTAAATAAAGCCATCAATTGTGATAATTGGTAAACAACAAAGAACATCTATGAAAAAAATGGTTTGTTTTATTACCACCCAAAGGATATTATTATGGATCGCCTTGATAATTGTATACTTATTTAGTAAAATAAAATGATAGTAATAACTTTTAGAGTGGTGATACTACATAGATTTTGTGTTTATTGTGCATGAGAGAGTGTGTGTGTGTGCATATTTGTTGGATTATTTTCTTCTTATTAGAAATGGAGAGAGAAAGAGGAGGAGAGAGGGAGGGGGCCATCATTGCGAATCTTGAGCCAAAGGAAATCCATCATCATTTGTAGGGGCTCAATGAATGAAATCTTTCTTTCTTAGCTTCTTCTTCTTCTTCTTCGGCCTCTGCACCTGCACCAGACATTAAATTAGTTGCAATGCCTTTCATTTCTGTTGTACACCCCCCTCATCATCACGTGACGCCACCCTCCACCTCCCCTTCCTTAATCGATTGCTTCTACATTAATCTCTCTCTCTCTCTCTCTCTCTCTCTCTCTCTCTCTCTCTCCCAACATGCATGGTTTCTGCTCTCTCTCTCGCTCGTTTTAGCGTGTGATGCAGTGAGCACTCATGACAAATACAGCTCCGTAACCATATGTTTCGATGAGAGAGAAAGGGAGATGGATAGAGAACAAGGGAAGCATGTGCATGTCCCACCTCCGTATGCAACTATAAGAATGACCCCCCACCACCACCCAAAAGCAATCCTAATCCGAAAACCATTACGACGACAACCCAAAGATCTCTCCATCTCTCCCCCTCACCCTCCCCTCTCTGTTCCTCTTCTGAGCTTTCAAGGCCAACGACATATATATATTTCCAAAAGGTGATCGGATCACCTCTACCAGGAATTCTATATACATATATACAAGTACGTACCTCCCCTTCCATGCATAATATTTTAGTTCCTGCTTAGGACATTGGTTATGGTTTCTTAGTGTGTTAATTACTTCTGTTTAGGCGATTTTTAATTTTGTAGTCTCCATTTGATCTGCTAATTATATTTCTGTACTGCACGATGGCCCTCTGCTTCCTTGGAGTACTGTTCTGTCTGCTCTTGTATTGATTTCAGAGGTTCGTTGTTTTGCAGGGTAAGAAGTTTGCAGGTTCGCCATGGACAGTCTCAACACCAACCTGTACTTGCAGAACTGTTACATCATGAAGGAGAATGAGAGACTGAGGAAGAAGGCGCAGCTGCTTAACCAGGAGAACCAGGCTCTGCTGTCCGAGCTGAAGCAGAAGCTGGTGGCCAAGTCCAATGCCAAGAACAGCCCCAGTTCCCTCCCAGATCAACTCAACAGCATTAAGACACCAAGCAATGGAGGCAAATTCTGATCGTTTGGGAACTGGAACAGAGAGTTTATTTTGTACCAATTACTGGGTCCTTCTTTTTTGTTTCTCTCTCCTCATAGTTGTACTAAGAATTTATGCATGTAGCTGGATCAGTTTGGGCAACCTTTGAACCAGATACCCTGCTTCCTTTCTTGAACCCAGAAACTGCTTGCGAGCATTCCAAGCTTTAAACTGAATGATTTGTAGCGTCATTGCAGTGATGTTTATGAGCTTTCTTACGATTTAATCATATTAAATCAATCAAATTGATGCTGATCCTAATTGATATTTCTGAGCCCATCTGTAACTTTGCAGTGTTCTCTGTGGCTCTGTTTCATGCATGCAGTATGACCCTTCCAATGTCTTCGAGTGACAACATTTGGTTTTAGTTAACATGATTATTTTGTTAAAGTAATTAATTGTTTTAATCAACTAATATTAATTTAATTAATGAGTAAGGTTAGCTCGATGAACATTAAAGAATGAGTGTAATGGTTGAACTGATCATACATATACAAACATTTTTAAAAAGTATATAAGAACAAGGATCATATTATAATATATATATATATATATATATATATATATATATATATATCTGCATCAATCAGATTACTATTATTATAACTTAAGAACTAATTATCAATTCTTAAATTAGACTTATTTAAAGAAAAGAAAAAAAAAAGGAAAATACTTGATAACAAGGTGTGTGGAAGTGGAGCATGTGGCTCAGATCTAGATCGTGGAAGGCCCATTTATTTGCTCCATGGTCTAATTAAGAGGGGACAACGCAGTCAGCTAGCTTGAAAATGCTGGTTGCCCATAAGAAGTGGCATTGAACCCTGGAGCTGTTCCTCTGCAAAAAGTATTTCTTTCCAACTGAAACAAGTGGCTTTCCTTGTCCAACCAACCTAACAGACATTTGGTTTAAATGAGACTTGAATGTTCCTAGTGAGATGATAGACCTTAGCGTTCAATATATCAAATTAAAAAAGTAATTAACTTGTTAGTATTACAAGGGCAAAATAGATGAAAAAAAAAACTCCTCCACAAAGAAGATAGGAGTGAAAAATATAATAATGTTCGAGATTTTGAATTCTACACAAAGAAGAAATGGTATCATTCATGCCCTAAAACTATGCTGAAGAAGGTTGACATGGGCTTAGAGTGGGGATTAATCGTTGACTGTGAATTTCTTTTTTCAACTATAAGTATAGTAATATAAATTTTCAATAATAAAAAATGAATGTTTATAAAAATAGTAGACATCCTTTTCCATCTAAAAAAAAAAACTTGTATCATATGTGTCCTCTGTTCGATTTCATAGTAGAGATTCTTTATCATTTAGATCGAAGTTACAAAATATTTCATATATCTCCCATTCCGGAAACAAATAGGTCAATGAATATATCAACAAATGACATGGACAAGTTGTGGAATTTCTACTTTGGTTTTCTACTCAAAATGTGGACCGTAAAGTTTTCTACTTAGTTTCTTTCGTAAGTTTGGACTACAGGCTACAGCCCTTCACATTTGACATCGCCCGCCATTGTAGCACTAAAAATGGTGATGCGTTGGAGAGAAGAATGGAATATTTTGTCGAGCTGAATTTTGAGTAACCCAAATTCATTAGCAGTAGGATATGAAAACAAAATAAATTGGGAAAAATGCTTTTGGCAGAAATACCGCATAACCCATTTAAGGGATAAATTTTTTGACATCAATCCCATGGTACGCAACCACAGATATTTCGATTAGGAGTGCATTTTGACAACGGTTGTAATCAGGTTACTGCGCACGACGTAATCAATTATCAAATGGAATTTATTAGTAACAGGACCTTTTGCCATTCTTGCTCCGGTGATACTTCCAAAGAGTATCAGTAGCTGTCTTCCTCTGTTTCAGGCCTTCGTAGATAAAATCGCAAACAATTGGTTAGCACCTGCAAAACACATTAACCTCCTTTATGTAATGAGGTAACATAAAGAATAAATGAGTAATCAAACTAAAGTTCTCGAAAATAACAATTTCTACCCTTCACACTGGAGCCCAAAGTATTTAAGCAATTGATGGAAGGAATTTATCAAGATTGAGTAAAGAAACATGAATAATGAGAATTCTATCGAGGAAAAAAAACATGAATAATAAAAATCATGCCTCATCCTCCCACGCATACATAGTATATGTATTACAAGAAACTACAAATTGCAGAAACTAGGGCCCTGTTTGGTTGGACCTATTTTCATTTTCAATTTTATTAAAAAATGAAATTTGAAATACATTCTAATTTAGTTTAAGAAAATATTATCTAAAATAGTAAGAAAAAAAAAGAGCTACTCATCTTTCATATGTCTAATTAGAATATGATGGTAAAATTGAAATTTCTTCTTACATTGAAGTGTATTTTCATACTAGCATTATAAACAAAAGGACCACATATTTTTACAGTTCTCTAGACTGTAGAATTGCAACCAGGCATGGGTCAGCACAAGGCCCTCAAGCACATTATGCTGTGCAAGGACAAGCAATGGGTGACATGTAGCCCAACATGTACAAGCACCCGTTCACATGTGGGCAAGCACCGGGTGGCATGTGATTCACCACATATGAGCGCTTGTTGCATTGGGCCGCAGCCCAATGCATGCCAGTGCTTGTTTGTGCATGTGGCCCAATGTTGGGTGCATGCAATAGTGTATTTTTTTATCTAAATTTGGAAAACACAAAAATACAAACCAAAATTTCTGTTTCTCGAACAAAAAATGAAAGTTTGCAAGTGAAAGCAATTTTCAGAAAGCGAAAAAAAAGAAAATGGAAAATGTTTTCTAAAACCAAATGAACCCTAAACTGTCGCGATTGTTGTCCAAAAGAAGACTTAGTACCTGTGAAAGAGAACTGTTTAATGCAGCACCTCTGTAGCTCACATGAAATTTGTCCTTGGCTACCAGACCCTGAAATTTAACACAATACAAGTGACTTTCTAATCGTGGTTTTCTTTTTATGATGTCTATGCACATCAAAGGGAGAGAGTGACCTCAGTATCAATTTCAGCTGATTCAACATCAATGTTTATATCTGTTATGATCTTGATGACCTCCAGGAGAAGACCAGGTCGATCAGCAGTCTCAATGTAGAGTAGGCTAAGGATATGAAGGAAGTTTAGTTACCAAAATCATTTCATAAATAGCCAGGTGTTATACTTATTTCCATAGTAAAGAAAAGCCAGCAGAAAAGGTAGAAAATAAATAATCTAGTAATTTAAGGAAGAATGTTTCTAACAAAAAAATGTTAACCCTTGAAAAAGAAACACAGTACAAATGTATCGCACGATACAAGTGTAAGTATGTTTCTATGGAAGTGCATCATAGAACATCTAAGAAGCCATTTTTATTATCCTAAACAACCCAAAAATTAAGAAAAACTGAACTTAGGGACGAGTTGCTTCATGTAATCATGTCTACGCAACATATACAAAGCTTTTATAATAACAAGCTTTCTTGCATAGCATTGCCAAACTAACTAGCCATTCTTTATCATCTAGTGTGTTGGCATTATATGAAACATTCAACAATGGAGCTTTTGAAACATTCTTTATCTTATCTTTTACATAAGAAAAAAAAGTAGCATTCCTAATGTCTTACATATATAAAACAAATATGCAAAGAAACAAACCTTCTCTTTGGGCCATCATCTTCAAGAATTACTTGGGTTGCAACATCAACATCAAGCTGTCAATGAAAGAAAAAGATATAGTATTCTGTTTAAGATAAGAAAATGAACATATCAAAATAATCCATCAAAAGAACATGCACAATAGTATAATCTCTCCCAAAAAAACTGTAAAACTCCCCACTCCCTTCCATCACGAACAAGATATAGTCAGATTACTTAAAAACTCAACCTTGACCTTATGTTAATTTCTTAGAAAAATATTCTTTTGAAGGATTCATAGAAAACATAAAGTAACAATGATGACCAAAACTTAGAAATCACTGCTAATGAGCATAAGCAAGATATCAAATCTTTTAACATGGGAACAATATAAAACATATAAAGTAGTTCAGTGAGCATTCAAGATGACTGGACACAAGAAAAGACAGTTATATGCTTCTCCTTGATCAAAGTTTAGAAAGAAATCCGAAAATTCTCAAGTTCTGGTACCTTCTGTTCTGGAGGTTTAATTCCGAAAACCTCACCCAATGCCAATTTCTCACTAGATTCCTGAAAGAAGAGTTGCATTATCGACCTAAAAAGTCAGCAAATGAGATATAGCTCCTCAAGTAGTACAACATACGGGATGATACTTCAAAAGATTGTTGATGATAGTAAGTCGGATATTTTCTAGCATACTAGGATCCTCGACCTTGCGCCCCCTGACAAACAAGTCACCATCAAATTATACTTGCGCTCATAAAGAGAGATAGAAGGAAAAGATGCCCGCCGAAGAGTGCAGACAAAAGAAAACATAATAATACTTCGGTATAAAACATGAGTACCCACAGTCGCATGATGAAAAATTTTGTTTTAACAACAGAATCCTCAGTTGTGACAGTTCCTTTAGTCACATCCAGTCCCAATTCTTTCAGTGCTTTCATCTATAAATGATAAGAAGTGAAAAGAAATTAGAATTTCATCCAGAAGGCAACTGAAAATAAGTTATAAATTAAACAAGCCCATCAAGACCCAAGAGTCATATGTTTTTGCTGCATGAACAAGCACGGTGCATAACAATAGACTGGTAGGGAGTTATGAATACCCATGCTCCACTCTTATATACTAAAATCTTCCTCTTTTCTATTGTTCAAAGCATTTTTTTCCATTCATTCTTTATAAAGAAATTTGACAAATATTTAAACAGAAAGTCCAAATTTTAAGGTTGATAAAAAAGTCAATTAAGAGGAGAATATGCGGTGAAATCAAATAATGCATTACCTATTAATAAGGCAACAATCAAGGTATAGAATTAGGATATATGACTTCATCCCTAGCGCTTGCAGTAATACGTTTGATAACTACAAATCTGGCACTTGTTTCCAGAATAAAGTTTGGATAAGTTGGGTAGATGTCGAATCTGGCCTAATCATATGTTGTCTGATGATTTTTTTGCTTCTTATGTATATTTAACATAATGGTGCCTAAGAACTGTGTGAATACTATCTTTGATCAGTGATATAATATATTTCTGAACAAAATCATGTTTCTTATAAATAGGCGAATGCATTATTTTTTAGTGACAGATATCATTCACATGAACTGAAAAAATGTAAGCTTCAATTGGAGTCATATCATGATAGAAGATTCAATCAATTTATTGGCATGCCTCTTTTGATCATGCTTTTTTCTTCTAGCTTATTACATATTGTAAATTTACCATGTTCTCAACAATAACAAGATGCCAAAAATAATATTATTTAGATAAGAAAGTCACAATCGATGATATATACCATGAAGATGGCTAACTTGCTTGTTGAGAAAAATGAAAACTTATGCAATAGAATTATGATGATAACCTAGGATATAAATGCTCTATGATAGCAGGAGCAAAGTTGCACTGTTTTAAGACAATAGAGACACGGTGGGAGACTTCACTATGTCAAACACAAATACACACCAGAGGAAAATGAGGGCAAAAGAATCCTCACCGTATCCACTAGTGCTCCTAGACGATCGCCAAAGCTAAGCTGAACAATGGTTGCGACAGGATCTGAATCTTGGTCGATTAAAAGTATTGGCATTGGGACTGAATCATTCTCCTGGTCGGATGCCTGCCAGAGAAATTCAGTCTCTTATAGTCCCAAATAAGAAGTAATTTAGCATAGGAATCATTCTTAAATATTATGAATATACATTAAAAGGATTAACAACAAAATTCTTTAGAAGCTATTTTGCTTCACAAGCTATCTAAAAATAAAAGATGACATATAACCATACCGTAGAGGAATATCCCAATGTATCCGCTGAATTAATAGTTGACTTTGTATCATTCCTACAGAAAATTGATTAAAAGATGTCAGACGGTCAACATCAATACAAATAGTGGCATGCCATAATGGATACAGTGATGGCCTTAAACAGGTAATTAACAATTATAAGTTCATCAGTAAGGACAAGTTTCAAGAACACCCAATTGCTTACAAGTTGGCATGCTCAAATATTTCATGCTATGGTATGTTGTTTAAGAAAACATGAAAATCCTCTTATAAATAAAGGAAAACCTGAAACCTAGGGCACATGCACATAGTTGTATTTGTATGTTACTAAATTCTGATTAATATCTCAAAGGACTGAGTACGTTCCTAATCCCTAACTATTCATATATTTCTCAGAATTTATTAAAGAAGAAATTATAGAACAAACCCATGAAGTTGCCAATAAATCTTACTTAAGGATAGGAAAATTCTACTCATCAATTCATGGACCAAAAGGCTGAAGTCCATCTATCATAATCATAGTATCAACCACATCAAAGTCAATTATACTCTACTTTTCTTGAAAGCTAAATCCACTCGAAACCCCAAACGAGAGCTAATTGAAAATTCCATGCCGCGAAAACCACAAAGATCCCTCACCGAAATCCAAACCCGGAATCGAACGCCTGGCGGTCATCGTACCAGTCCGCTCAACTCCAAAACCAAGAAACCTCCCACTAGAATCCGCAGCGACGAACGAATCGAAGGATCGAGGGATTACCAAAAGAGAAGCAGCAGAGCTCACCTGCGCAGCTTGTTGATGAAGACGCCGCCGGAGCCAGCGGCGGATCCGCGGAGAAAGCCACTGCCGAGCGCGGCGGCGGCGACGTTTATGCCGGGGGACGCCCTCCGGAACTGGCGAAGAGCGGCAAGGGAAGAAGAGGCGGAGGCGGAAGCGGAGGCGGTCGCCATGGCCGTGGACCTCGGTTTGCTAATTGAAATTGGAAATGGAAGAAGGCAATGTGACGGTGGTGGTGGTGGGTTTTAATGTCAAGATGCGTAGAGATGGGATATTTTTAGTCTTCGTTGTTATTATTGTTGCTTTATTATTAGTAGTAGTAATTGAGAAGATTTGTTAATGGGTCGCCATCACGTCAAGAGTTGGCCCCACTTAAATCGGTGCATTGCGCATTGTGATGTGATCCGCCCACTTTATTCGGCCCCCCAAATTTTAGACCCAAAGTTTTGGATGATCTCATTGCAAGTGGCTCAAAGTTTCACTCGAAAAAAACAAAAGCTTGCCTCTATTTTTTAAGAAATAATCCCTGAATTTTCATATTAATTATTTATATCTTTTATATATTTTTTAAATCTTTCACTTTGCTTTTTTTATTATATTATTTTATAAAAAAAAATGAAGGTACTACCTACTTAAATAGGTAGCGCCGTAATACTTCTCATAACAACCGATATACGGTGGATATAATTTTTTTTCTTTCTTAAATAGTTTGTTATAAATTATTAGATCTACCGTATATCGAACATTCTACGATTGTTAAGATAAGTAGTACGGTGTTACCTATTTAAATAGGTAGCACCTCCATTGGACCCTATTTTATATATATTATAATAACAAATATAAACTATTATAATATATTATTTTTCTATTAAATTCTCTTTTGGAAGTCCACCAGGATTCGCCACGGGTGCATTCGATAGCCAAATTAAAAAATATATATTTTTTTATACAGCTTATTAATTATTTTTTACCTTAAAATATAAATCCCGAACTCCATTATTCAATAGAAAGTTTTCACGGAAATTTATTTTTTATTTTTATTTAATAAACTATTACAAAAATATAATAGTAAAATTAACATTGTTTAACATTAGCATATTGGGTGAAGTAGAAAGATTTGAAAATTTGAGGAAGTTAAGTGACTAATATTAAAGTTTAGGGATTATTTTGAAAAAAAAAGGTCGATATTTTAAGAAAGGTATAAGGGAAAAAGATCCGAAAATGAATAAATAGGTTATATTGCAACAACTTTGTAGAAAATAAGAAATAAACAATCCATTTTTCATTCTTCTTTCGTTTATTGCTAAAGAGATACTTCAATATAAACATATACTAATTAAATTTAATATTTGTGTAAATGATTTATGTTTGACATTAGATAAAACGATTTTCCAATTATGACCCAATAAAAAATTAAACAATTATTAGGTAAACAATTAATGATCTATCCGAGTATTGAAGTATGATTCACATTAATGCTTTTACTAGTGGCAATCTAAAGAATAGAGTTTAGATTAAATTTTAAATGTTTGAATTGAATAAATTATTATTATTTTATAAAGAAAAGTGTTTGATAAATTATTTTATATGCTAGCAGTTGAATGATAGATTATTTTTGTTAGAGTTTAGCCAACAAAAAATAGAAATTGAACTTGTATACCTAATTTCTCCTTGTTTTTTATTAAACTTTTATATTTTTATTTTGCACATAGGTACTCATTAAGTTTTAATATTATTGATATTAGTACATAGAAGCTTTTCATGTAATTTTTTTTATTTATGCATGTCTAATCTAGTTAAAAACTGATTACAATTTAATTGATTCTAAACTATAATAAAAAGATTGAGAAATTACATAATATTAAAAAAAATATTTATCATATCAATTCATTAAATCCATTTACGCTATTTTATAGTTAGTGTTAATTTAATTTATTTAACTATTATATTTATTAAACACTTTTTCATTGTCATCTTATTGAATCGCTAAATCTTAATGGTTAATAGTTTACCATTAAAAAATTTGTATTTGCTCCTAAATTTGTTATTCGCTTACAAACACAACCTACAAAGTGTCGAAAATTTAATTTACCGTAAAAATTTTTCTAGGTGTTACGCTAAAGGTGAATTTGAATTGTGTAGGAGACACTTTGAGAGAGAGAGAGAGAGAGAGAGAGAGAGAGAGAGAGAGAGAGATGTGTCACCGGATTAATGAGGAGAGTGGAAGTTAGTTTTTGAATTCAATTATAAAATGTAAAAAATTAATATACTAAACTAGCATTACAAACTTAAATAGTATTAACAAATAAATTAAAATAAACAATAAAGTATAACTAAAAGTATAGATATTAATGAACTAAAATAACAAAAAAATAAAAAAACAATTGTTACTAAGAAATGATAACAAAATGAAATTTAATGACAAAAATACGAAATAAAAATATAACAATTATAAAATTAAATGAATAAAATATTAAAGGAATTAATTTCAAAGGTAATAGATATGAGAAATGATATATAACAAAAATAAAATTAATATAGACTAATATCATAATAGTAAATAAAATATTATTTAAAATATAATGATAGAAAAGTAAATATTAGAATAAAAAAATTTAGATAAACTTAAAAATAATATATATTATTAAAGTAAATTTTATTCTAATTAAATACAATTCACTTTTTAAAATTTTATTTATATCTATCCAAATAAAAAAAACTTTTATAATTTACCTTTAGGATTTGCAACAAAACAAACTATCTTTAACCTATAGTGAGAATTCATGATTGAGATTTAAGAGGGGCAAAAATATATATTAGAATTATTAATAAAAAAAATACTAGTAAAAATTGAACTGATGATTTTAGCATAATAATCTAAATTATTTGATCAAGTATATAATTATACTATTTTTTTATCACTTGTTTTATTTATTAACTTTCGTTAGTTATATGTGCGTTTATTTATCTCTTATTAATTGGCAAGCTCGCCGTCCCTGGACCCTGCTCACAGCTCTTCAATCTCCTTTATAAATATGTTGTCATTTTTTTAAATAGATAAATTCTCACAAATTAACGTTGTAAGTAGGGGGAGAACATGTTGGTGCCGTTTATATGAGTTATTTTAATGTAAACAAATCATATCAATATTTCGTGATTATTTTGCTCTATACTTATTAATTCAATATGTATAGCAATAATGTATTTTATAAATGGTTTTAAGATCGCCATTCATACGACTTTATAAATTTGTCAACACAGACCTGCGTAAAAGTAGATTAATGGATTAAATTTTGTATATTTTAAAAGATTCAAAATATGAAAACTAATTTATATTTTACTAGGATTAAGGATGAATAATGTTAATTCAAAAAAAAATCAAATATCGAGATGAAACAATTTATAATTTTAATTTTTAAAAAATTATTAATAATTCTCGTGCGCTATAGGTGCAATAATAAAGTGATAGATGGCTACTTTTTAATTTAAAGATTCTTTTTTTCTGGAAATTAAAGAAATTAAATTTGTACGTTGGGTTGAATTGATTTTGTAGTATCTGAAGTGTGTTTGGATGTATTACTATTTCTTTTTCAATAATATATATAAAATCTTATAATGATACTATCGATTTATCACAATGAAATCATCAATCTTGGATTCAAAGGACCAAATCAACTAGCAAATAAACGCTAAATAAATGTTGCTGTCTTTTAGCTCTTTTTGATATTAAGATTAAAAATGGTAGTTCATTAAACTGAATAATTTGAGTGAGGGATCAAGACAAATTGAAAATAAAAAAAAGTTAAATTTATATACGAAAATATATAATAGAAAATATTACGAAAATAACTTATTCTTTTTGGCATGCAATTGACCAAAACCAAAGGAGCTGGGGTCGTCATTCAAATATCTCATCTTATTATTATCATTAGAGGATAGGGAGTGTGTAAGTGTTTCACGATATATAGCACATAAATTATTTTATTAAATTTTATTCGATGACTTTGATATTATTATTTTATCAATTATAATATATATTTTTATATACGAGAGTGTCCAATATTTATTTTTTATTTATATATCATATTTTTTTTATTTTTATTTATATCTTGATCGTTGAATGAAGAAATAATAAAATAAAACTAATGACGTAATTTTAAACTATCGGATAAAATTCAGATTATTTTAAAATAAAAATAAATTTTATTTAATATTTAAATATTAATTTAGTATGCTACATACATATAAGTGCACAATATATTTTTTTTCATATTATTATTATTATTATTATTATTATTATTATTATTATTTTGCTACCAAAAAAAATTTAAAAGTTGACGTTCCAATGAGGCCCTAATCATAGGCCGATATTGGTCACCCGAAACAAAAGTTGGCATCCAAACCGTTTATTGTGGATTGGATGAACCGATACTTATCTGGTGGCAGGTGACTTGTATAACATCCAAAATATAGTTTTGAAAGCAATTTTTTAAATTGGATAAAATCGCCTATCTGTTCGATCACGAATCAACGATCAGTCTAATTTAGTTTTAGCATGAAAATGAAAAATAAAAATAAATTAATTAATTGCACAGATCAAATTTTTTAAAAATATTTACACTAAAAAATTCAAACTAAAAAATTTCTTAAGCTATTATTATTCCACTTTAACTATCGTTTATCAGATTGAATTAATTTGATCTAAACAAACTCAAATTCATCCTTGAAATCAATTCACTCCAATTTTTGTAAAATTTGGAAAAAAAACTCAAAATACTAAATTAGTCTCAATAATAGAAAATAAATAAATGATATTGCTGAGAGTAAAATAAAAGAAAAAGGATCCAAAAAAAGATAAAGTACGACACAAAAGGAAACGAAAATTTAAAGAGGAAGAAAAAATTATGAAAATATAAAATCATGAGCAAAAAATGTGTAATATCGAAAAAAAGAAGATATAGTATTATTTTTAAATTAATTAATGAAGTTTGAGTATATATTTTATTTATTAAGAAAGATAAAGATGGAAACGAAATTAGAAATAAAAAAAAATGTTAAAATATAGCACATTAGAAGAAAACAACGAGAAAGTTGGATAATGAATAAAATATAAAAATGATGGAAAAGAAAGAAATTGAGTGGACATTCTAAATTAAACTAAAATTATTGTAAGCAATAATATATTTATAATGTAAAATTAATAATTTAATTTAACTTGTACTCTTAAATAAACTATTTGTTTCTTAAAATTTTATTCATATCGAAAATCTAATATATAATATTTACTTTATAAATTATGATTCAACACCCAATTCACACGCTAATTCAGCTTTTGATCCGTAGTCCAATCATTCAATCAGTTGGTCCACATTGAATGTAATATTCTCAATGCATAATTTTTTTTATAAACTTCAGGACTATTAGCACACGACTAATTCAATATTCGAACGAAAACGACAAAATAAATCTTGACCAAACTGATAATTTCGAAATTTAAACCCGAATCTATTAACTCTCAAACTCTCAATTCGGGCACTAACCCCCAACTATGTGTCAACCGAAGTTGATTCACATAACTTTTTATTTTGTGGTTCTCAGTGAGAGACATGAGACATCTATGTGGTTAATACTGACACTACTTCACTTATTCACTTGATGCCGTACAAAGCAGGAATTATAAAGATTCGAATATAATTGTTAAAAAAAACAAAAAAGCATTAATATGCAATAAAATCCATAATATTGTAATATGCATATACTAGATAACGGTTATTTGACTGCAATCTATGTTGTCTCATGATAGAAGAGTATAAGGAAAGAGAAGATAATAGGAGGTAGGGTAAGAATAAAATTCTTTAATAAGTAATAATCTTGATAAGGAAATGTTACTCTGGATTTCATTTGGAGAAAATATAATCTTCATATGGTTCTTGAAATGAAAATTGCATGTATACCAATTACCATCAGCATTTTGGTAACACCCCGCGAGTGTACCCCACATATGGCTGAATCGATATCCGACACGCGTCGAGATGGCTCATGAGGCGCTATGAGAATACAATAAATTATGGCAGCGAAAAACGATAAATTACAACAATAATGCACAACGAAAATGATTAATAAACTTGATGCAATAGTTATAAGAACACATAAGGTTAACTTACAACATTTAAGCTCATGACTTATACATAGTCTTGAGCTCATAGTTCGTACAACAGACTCAATATGCTGAAAATATGAAAAGAGGCCTACTAATTGGTCGTACAACTTATTCGACTCGATACTTAACACGTGTCATGTGCAACCTTCTTATCAAGAACAGCGCCACCATCCCTAAGTCAGTCGACCTGCAAGATCCAATGCAGGAGCAGAACCCGTGAACTTTCGTCCAGTATGTAAAACAATAACAATACGATACAATGACGATAACAATGAACAATAGTATCAATGTAAGCATGATATCAATATATCAATAGACAATAATGATTAAGTCGTTATATCTTGGAACTTTAATCATTTCATATCAATAACAATATCTAACATGAACACTCAATACATTAGGCATTCTAATGTTCAATAACGATAACAATATGTGTCCATGCTAGACTTATCTTATTTGTTGTTATTTGATGATCGGAAGCTCCTTTTGTGACTTCCTCAATCCGTCCCCATATAGTCGACACTCGCTACTGATGTCACATGACATCGACTGACATGAGGGTCGATCGAACCCCATTCAATCGGTTCGCTATTCTAGAGTCGTTCGGGATCGACCGACCTACGATCAGTTGAACCCGATATCGCCCAGACCCGATAATCGATCGAACCCACCCCTGAGGTCGGTCGATCGACTTGCATCAGGTGCAGAAAAATAAATTGTGAACCTAGGGTTTTTCTTTAAGCTTTTGATATTGATCAATTCATTAATCAATTTGTGATACATTACAATAGCATGCTCAATCATAATCATATCCAACTGAAAGCATAGAGATTCTATCATATGAATCCTAATTTGACCATGGAGCATAAGAATGGTTTAAAACGATAACATCTTAACACATAGTTGTTCAATTCAGAAAAAAAACATGCATAATAGCTCCTGAATTCGTGTTTGACAATCAATGAACCACATTGGCACAAGACTAATGTGGGGATCCATTTACATACCTCTTAGTACCCTACTCTTTTCTCCTTTGATCTTCTTCTATTCTTTTCGCTCAAGCTCTAGCAGCCCCTCCTCCTTCTCCTAGCCTCAATGTTGCTCCTCCTTCTTGTTGATTTGCAACTGAAAATCCAAGTGAAGCTCTTCAATTTTCGGATTCAAGAGAGGGCTGATTTTCCTATGCTTCTTGAGATAGAAATGGGAGAGGAAAGAGGGTAAAATTCTGATTTTGGGTTTATATAGCATGAGGGAGAGAGAGTGAGTGGGTTTGGAGGTCCTATTGGGTAATGACATATGGTTGTCCCCCACTTACTCTTTTTTTTTCTTTTTCCCTTTTTTCTTTTCTGTTTTTCTTTTATTTTGGCAGATATTACATTATACCCCCTTAAAAGAAAATTTGTCCTCGAATTTAAATCAATGTAATCACTTATCAAATATGTGCGAGAATTGAGCTCTCATCTCGTCTTCCAATTCCCATGTCGCTTCATCACCTTGGTGATACTTCCATGCGACCTTTACCATCGGCATGACCTTGTTGCGAAAATGATGTTCGCGATATTCCAAAATTCTTACCGGTTGTTCTTCATATGTTAAATATCTCTTAAGATTGGGTTCTTCAATAACCAATACGTGTGAGCTATCATAATTATACTTTCTTAGCATCGACACGTGAAACACATTATGAATCCGAGCATAAGACGGCGGCAATGCCAATCTATATGCTCATTCGCCAACTTTTTCCAATATCTCAAAGGGTCCAATGTACCTTGGACTCAATTTTTCTTTTCGGCTAAATCACATAACTCCTTTTGTTGGCGATGTTTTCAATAAAACCTTGTCTCCAACCTTATAAATATGCTCATTTCTATCCTTATCTGCATAGTTTTTTTGTCGGCTTTGGGCAATCCTCATTCTTTCTTTGATTCTATCAACATTTTCAGCATACTTCATCACAATTTTTGGCTCAACTAGTCTTGTTTCTCCTACTTCTGTCAAGCATATATGAGATCTACATAGCCGTCCATACAATGTCTCATAAGGTGTCATTCCAATATTCGAATGGTAGCTTTATTATATGCAAATTCTACCAATGGCAAATGTGAATCTCATATCCCTTGTCAATCTATCGCACATGCTCTCAACATGTCTTCCAATGTTTGTATGGTCCTTTCACTTTGACCATCACTTTGAGGATGAACGTCGTGCTATAATTCAGCCTCGTCCCGAATGCGTCTTGGAAAGTTCTCCAAAATTTCCCGATAAACCTCGGATCTCTATCTGATACAATAGAGATCAGAATCCCGTGCAAGTGGATAATCTCCTTAACATACAATTCCATCAAATTTTCGGTGGATTGTTTGGTCTTAATAGGTAAGAAGTGTGCTGATTATGTCGACATATTAACAATAACCCATATAACATCATGTCCTTGTCTCGTTTTCGACAAGCTTGAGACAAAATCCATCATTATATGTTCCCATTTTCATTCCGGCAACTCTAATGGCTGAAGTAAACCGGGTGACCTTTGATGCTCAATCTTTACTTGTTGACAAACCAAACATGTAGACACAAACTTTGCAACTTTTCTTTTCATTTCCTTCCACCAAAAACTACTTTGAAGATCTTTGTACATCTTTGTGCTTTCCGGGTGGATAGCAAATTCATATTTATGATATTCCTCTAAAATTTCCTTCTTTATCTCCCTGTCATTAGAAATCCATAATAAATTCCTAAATCTGATTGCTCCATCATTTCCATAATTAAATCTCATGTGTTCTTTGTTGCATAATGACACTATGTAGTCATACTTCACATCATTCATTTGCACTCGAATGATCCTTTGGACAAGATCCAATTAAATCCCAAATTGAGTCATTAGCATTGCTCCATGTCCAATAGGATTTGGCCTCCAATGAACAATTTCTTCTAGCAAATTCCATTTTCGGACTCTCACAGAAGTCATATTTCCTTCTTATTTTTTGCTCAATGCATCCGCCACTGAATTGACTTTTCTCGGATGATTTAAGATGGTAAGATCATAATCTTTTAAAAATTCCAGTCATCTTCTTTGTCTCAAATTTAGCTCTTTTTGTGAGAAAATATACTTCAAACTCTGATGATCTGAATACACTTCAAATACTTCACCATACAAGTAGTGTCTCCATATCTTGAGTGCAAACACCACTGCCACCAACTCCAAATCATGAGTTGGGTAGTGTACCTCATGTTTCTTCAATTGTCTTAATGCATATGCAACAACATTTCTGTGTTGCATTAACACACATCCAATCATGTGCCGCATGCGTCGCTATATATCATAAATCCACCACTCCCGGATGGAAGTGTCAACACAGGTGCACTTGTGAGTCTTCTCTTCAATTCTTGAAAGCTATCTTCACATTCTTGGGTCCAAATAAACCTTTCACTCTTTCTTGTGAGCTTCATCATAGGTGCTGCAATCTTCGTAAAATTCTCGATAAACCTTCGATAATAGCCAGCTACACCAAGAAAACTCTTAATTTCAATTATTGTACTTGGTCTTTCCCAATTTACCATTGCTTCTACCTTTGATGGGTCAACAGAAATTCCTTCACATGAGATTATATGACTCAGAAACGCAATCTAATCCAACCAAATTTCGCACTTTGAGAATTTGGCATAAAGTTGATGCTCTCTCAAAGTCTGTAATACAATCCACAAGTATCCTCTAGGCTTGACGAGTAGATCAATATGTCGTCCACAAACACAATCACAAATTAATGTAGATATGGTCTAAAAATTATGTTCATCAAGTCCATAAACGCTGTAGGAGCATTTGTTAGTCCAAAAGGCATAACCAAAAATTTATAATGGTCATACCTTGATCGAAAAGCAATTTTTGATACATTATTTTCAGCTATCTTCAGCTGATGATAACCACTCCTCAAATCGATTTTAGAAAATACCGAAGCCGTTGCCAATTGATTAAATAAGTTGTCAATGTGTGACAATGGGTATTTGTTCTTTATTGTCACCTTGTTGAGCATTCTGTAATCTATGCACAACCTAAGTGATCCATCTTTCTTCTTGACAAATAATACCGGCGCACCCCATGGCGATACACTAGGTCTAATAAATCCCTTATCCAATAGTTCTTGTAGTTGAGTCTTCAATTCGTTCATTTCTGCTGGTGTCATGCGATAAGGTGGCTTTGTAATTGGTGTTGTCCCTGACACTACATCAATGTGAAATTCAATCTCCCTTTCGGGTGGTAGTCCAAGCAAGTCTTCAGGCTGGGAATTCTTGCACAATCTCAATCCATTTCAATGTCTTCGCTTGTGGGTAATTCATAGACACACTTGCAAGAAATCATCTACATCCCTTCTTCATCATTTTGTTTGCCTTCATTGCTGAAATCAACATCCATTGCTCTCCGGAAGGCACTCCTCGAATCACTATTTGGCGTCCTTCCTCAGTATAAAGGAGTACTTTTTCTCTCTGCACCAATGCGTCATGGTAGGATAACCAATCCATTATCCATACCTAGAATGACATCGTAGTCTACCATAGGTAGCACTACCAAATCAGCCAGCAAGTTGACGCCCTCAACCTGCACACTAACATTTGGAATGTACCTTCTAGTGGATACATCTCCAATTGAGGTCAATATCTTCAATTCGCAATACATTCTTTCTATTTTGACCTTTAACAATCTAGCAAAATCATATGAAATGAAAGAGTGCGTAGCACCCGAATCAAATAATACATTTGCATAATAATTTGCTACTAGAAGTATACCTTGTATCACTTTGTTTGAACATCTTGCCTCTTCAGCTCGCATTGTATACACCCTCCCTGGTATCTTCAGAGGGGCCTCGTTCACTTTTCCTTTGCCTTTGTCCCATGATGCATCACGCCTTGTGGGACAATCCCTCACAAAATGTCATTATTGTCCATAATTAAGGCATGCTCCAAATTTGAGATAACACTCTCCTAGATGCATCCTATGGCAAGTTGCACAAGCATTAGCCTTTCCTCTTGCAGGTTCTTCCTTTCTTGGTGGCTTTCATCATCTCTTATTTGGTTTTCTTTTGCTTTTCTCTTCATATTTCTGCGGTGCTTTCCCTTTGTAATCATCCTTTTGGCTCTTGAAGGTTCTATCAATTATAGTTGCTCTTTCAATTGTCTTAGCCAATGTAGGAGTCTCTCCACAAACTACTCTCATTTGTAATTCAAAATTCAGCCCTTCAACAAATCTATTTGCCCTTGCTCTTTCAGAGTTTCCCAAGGGACTATACTTCTCCAGATTGAGATTCCTATTCACATATTCCTTGAGCGACATATTGCCCTGTTGCAAGTTCAGAAACTCTCTTTGTTTCTGCTCTTTCACATGTTGTGAAAAGTACTCTTTCTCGAATGTCTTCTTGAACTTTCTCCAATTGATTTTGTCTTCATCGACAAACTTGGTCATTTCCACAGATTTCCACTAATCCTTGGCATATCCATTGAGTTGGTGGCAGAGGCGGAGCCAAAGTTTCACTTCAGGGGTGCAAAAATATTCAATTCATATATTAATTATAGTCACGTAAAGTATAATAAATAAATCATGTTGAATATTAATATTTTTTATTTATAGTAATCAATATTTTTTTGCACTTCTTAGTGTAACCCAAAGATTTAAATCAATTATATTTTCATTTTAAACATTACAAAAATGAAAAAAAGAAAGTATTTTCATGAAAATCATATTATAACAGTGATATATATAATAAAACAAATAAAATGTTACATATTTTAAAATAAAACTTAATACTCAGAAAGAGAAAAAAATTAAATATATATTTTTATAATGGATATTATCTTATTTTCTTAAAATACTTCTTTCATACCCTACTAATTCTAAAGATATATTGTTAAAGAGAAATCTTTTGAATTATGAAATAGAAATATGAAGTGCAAATATATAATGACATAGACAAAGTTTATTTTTATAAAGTAAATATTTGAGCAAAGATTAATTTGAAAAATGTGAAAAGAATATAACCTTAAAAAAGTTTTGGCATGAAATAAACTAATACATTGGGAATATCTAATGAAGTATATAAATAGTATTTTTTAATGAATTAATAAATTTTAGCACAGGAATAAATATTATTTATCAAAATGAAAGATAAAGGATAAATAAGAATAAAATAAAAAAAGATAAAGTAAGTAAGAAAGAAAAAGCTGTAAAAAGTGTAGATAGTAAGGCTTGAACCATGGACCTGTATAACCTTGACTTGCAACAATTCCATCTGACCAACTATACGGATATGAATTTATGCTACTACTAAACTATATTATATTTGTCCAGGGGGTGCTAGTGAACCCCCTTGCACCCCCTGCTCCGCCCATGGTTGGTGGGTTGCATATGTCACCATACGCCTCTCTGGACAGTCACTCACTTTCAATTTCTCCTCAATCGTTACTAGCCATGAAGCTGCCCTATCCGGATCTCTATCACTGGTGAATGTGGGTGAGTTTGTCTTCAAGAATCTTTCATATGAATTTGAGTGGCTCAAACTCCTTGTTCGACTTGTGCTCCTTTTCGATTGCCCCGCCATCCTTTGCATGGTGCTCATGAAAGTGCGACGTTCCTCATCTGCATGATCATGACTGTCACCACGATGGGCCATATTCTGAAATAAACTATCAATCCATTGTTAAACAATTAACAATTCAATTCACAATTAAGTGCTTACCAATCGATAACAATACTTGGTGGATGCTCTTGACGATTGCACATGGACGTTGACTTTGAAGACAATGGACCTTAACTTAGACACACAATCTCAATACTTAGAGCCAACGTTAGACAACATTAGCAACGTTAGGCTCTGTTACCTAAAGTTCTGTAACGCCTCGCGAGCGCTCCCCACACGTGGTCGAATCGATATTCAACACGCGTCGAGGTGGCTCCCGAGGCGGTACGAGAATACAATAAACTATGACAGCGAAAAACAATAAATTACAGCAATAATGCAGAACGGAAATGATCGATAAACTCGATGCAATAGTCATAAGAACACATAAGGTTAACTTACAACATCTAAGCCCATGACTTATACATAGTCTTGAGCTCATAGCTCGTACAACAGACTCGATATGCTGAAAATATGAAAAGAGACCTACTAATTGGTCGTACAACTCATTCGACTCGATACTTAACACGCGCCATGTGCAACCTTCTTGCCAAGAGCAGCGCCACCATCCCTAAGCCTGTCGGCCTACATGATACAATACAGGGGGCAGAACCCGTGAACTTTCGCCCAGTATGTAAAATAATAACAATACGATACAATGACGATAACAATGAATAATAGTATCAATGTAAGCATGATATCAATATATCAATAGACAATCATGATTAAGTCGATATATCTTGGGACTTTAACCATTTCATATCAATAACAATATCTAACATGAACACTCAATACATTAGGCATCCTAATGTTCAATAACGATAACAATATGCATTCATGCTAGACTTATCTTATTTGTTGTCATTTGATGACCGGAAGCCCCCATTGTGACGTCATCAATTCGTCCCCATATGTAGTCGTCTCCATCAATATCAGTATTGCTTATTACAATAATAATATAGATCCGTGATCCATCAATAACAATATCGATATGGTTCCATGAATCATTTATCCGTCAACCATCAAATGAACAATCCTATATTCAATTCAATCAATTTATGTGAGCCAATTCGATCATTGGAGGATTGGGGTAACCTTGGTCGGCCAATACGAGTTAGTTAAACCCTGGGACGCACTAGCTTCCGTGGACTCTAAACGAATCAATCCACCAATCCCCACGTCTGGGTCAATACAATATGGAGGGGTTCAACCCTCCCAATCCCGATAGACGTCTAATACGAGTTCCAATATAGCAATTTTAATAAATCAATACATCAATCATTAATAATTTGACCTATTACGGCTGAGCATGCAACACGTGAACTAGGTTACCAATCATCTGAAGCAATAACTAAAAAATGATACGATAAAATGGTTCTGGGGCAGGATCAGTCGAACACTTCCCCAAGTCGATCGACTGACTCCCTTAAGGACGTCGTCAGACTTGAAGGTTGGTCGAGCACTGCATCGATCGACACTCGCTACTGATGTCATATGACATCGACCGACATGAGGGTAGATCGAACCCCGTTCGATCAGCTCGCTATTCTGGAGTCGTTCAGGATCGACCGACCTACGATCGGTTGAACTCGATATCGCCCAGGGTTTTTCTCTAAGTTTTCCATATCGATCAATTCATCAATCAATTTGCGATACATTACAATAGCATGTTCAATCATAATCATATCCAATTGAAAGCATAGAGATTCTATCATATAAACCCTAATTTGACCATGGAGCATGAGAATGGTTTAAAACGATAACATCTTAACACATAGTTGTTCAATTCAGAAAAACATGCATAATAGCTCCTGAATTCGTGTTTGACAATCAATGAACCACCTTAGCACAAGGCCAATGTGGGGATCCATTTATATACCTCTTAGTACCTTAATTTTCATGTTTTCTCCTTTGATCTTCTTCTATTCTTTTCCCTCAAGCTCTAGTAGCACCTCCCCCTTCTCCTAGCCTCAGTGTTGCTCCTCCTTCTTGTTGATTTGTAATTGAAAATCTAAGTGAAGCTCTTCAATTTTTGGATTCAAGAGAGGGATGATTTTCCTATGCTTCTTGAGAGAGAAATGGGAGAGGAAAGATGATAAAATTCTGATATTTGGGTTTATATAGCAAGAGGGAGAGAGAGTGTGAGTGGATTTGGGGGTCCTATTGGGTAATGACATGTCGTTGTCTCCCACCTACTCTTTCTTTTTTTTCTCTTCTTTCTTTTCTGTTTTTCTTTTATTTTGGCAGATATTACAATTTTAAGAAAGAAATATGGTATTTCTAGAATTTTTTCCTTAAATGTTATCTTATTTTACTTTCGAATTGTCTTTGAGTTTAAATTTTTATTTGAAACTAGAGAGGATGTGAGTACTTAGCCTTGAGCTTAATTGAGTATACGATTTGAATGACTTGTCTCGATCCCGATCCTTATTCCAACCCTATTTTAGTTAGGTTTTTCAGAAAAATATTTCGATGAGAAATTCCAATTGTATCGAGACTTAAGGACAACATTCATTTTCTTGATTCAACATTAATAAAATTAAATATTATAATAATCAAAAGTAAATATCTCTAATAATATATTAATTCATGATTATTTTCATATGTCGTGATTTATATGCTTAAGATGTATACTACTATATCTGAATTTTAATCAACATAAATATAAATAAAAAATATTTTAATATTACATAACTACACATGAGTCAAGTTTTTGCAATTTCAATCTAGTCTGGGTCGAATTCTCGCATATGAGACTATACCTCAGATAGAGATAGAATTCTAAAAATTCACACCCTCCGCATCAACTATCCGATTAATGGTCAGATCTATAAATAATTGAATTCGACAATAGTAATCACAGATATTAATCTAATAAATAATTTTTTAAAATATTTAAATACAATCTACATTTAATTTTCTCTCTCATTTTTTTCTTTTATTTTTATTTCTCATCTACTTGTCTCATAAGATTACTCCCCATTAATCTAGTTCGCCAGTGGGTCACGCCACCTTTCAAATATAAGAGTGATAATCTGGTCCTCTGGACGATTTTTTTACTTATAATAAAATCAAATTCTATTTTTTGCTTAAATAAAAAACACTTGCCACCTAAGCGAACGCCTTGTTTTTTAATTAAATTTCACAAATGATATTCCAACTATGCTAATTGTATTTGAACTATTCTCTAACATTTTTTTATATAAAATGTACTAAATTTGTTTTTGTACCTATGAGATATCATTGATAGGTTACTATGAATTTGCGTTGAGTCAGCGAACTGACTCTATGTGTTTCTTCTTTCTGCCACCTCATAAAAACGACATATCACTAATTTAAAGAAAAAAATATAAAATAGATAATTAAAAAAACATTATTAAATAATTAATTAAAAAAGGAGTAGCGCCTGCACGCTTAAGAAGGATGCATTGCTCTTCGCCCGGATGACCCCTCCTCCTCTTCCATGTCCCTCTCCTCCATGAAAATTCGTGGAGACATAAAAAATGTAGGAAATAGTTCAAATGCAATATTATATTTGAAGAATCATGTGACCCATTTGTCTTCCTTTAGCTTAGAAAATTGTACAAAGTTTATTTGTTTCTCTATGTTCCAGTTTGATAGATGAAGAGTGACATAAATAACCAATTATTCTACATCGCCAAACACCTAATAGAAATTACAAATGTTCGAGGAATTTATCAAAAAAAAAGGTTAAGGGATATGAAGTTCCTTGTTCTCTTTTTTTTATCGTTCTTCATCGCCGATGTTAATCATCGATGATAAAAAAATTACGTCGAGATTGATTTCATTTCCAATTACAAAGAGAATTTCATGATTTGATACATACAAAAGAAATATAAAAAAATAAAGGGACATATCAATTCTATCTCTGAAAATTAAATTCGAGATCTTTTGACATTCAAATTGAAGGATGAATCGCTATATCACGTTCCTTGTTCTCTCGAGACTGTTCTAATATGGGTTCACCGAGCTTTCAAATTATTGCAGACCGTAGGTGAAAGTCTTGATTTTTGTTGATGGCATCTAGAACTCTTCATCGACTGCTATATCTTTCTTCCTCATCATCGGCATCGAGATGCTCTTAGTGTGGGTTGGTCGTCCATGGCAGTGATTGCAACGTTCCCAAAAATATATTTAGCCACATGGCATAATGCGTCTTTAGGGATGCTAGGAGAACATAATAACATGGCATGAGCATAGATTTGACTTTGACTACAAAAAATGAGGAATATGTTTTTTTGCAAAAGATAAAAGAAAAATGGAATCATAATTGACATAAAAAATCATATGCGAAAGTTTTAGATACATGATGACATGTGAGTCTCACTAGATTCAAAATGAAAAAAATATAACTTAATGATATTTAAAGACAAATATAAGAATGCACCTCCAACATCAATTGTCTACAAAGTTGAATTGTAGAAAAATGTACTCTCATTAGCTATGAAACTCAATATGTGAAGAAATTAAAAATTAAATAAGAAAACATCGCATCATAAAAGAATGTATCTCATTATCATATTATGGGTTAATCATTTTAGATGAATAAAAATTCATATGAAAATGGATGACTACATACTATTGTCAATCATTATTAAATAATATTACTCTTATATCAATAACATAAATCATCATCATAATACATCAAGTGAAACAAATAATGATCAATATATCATGTCATGCTTTTGATACTATATTATTCTTTAGTTTACTTTAATCGCATCACTTTTGTCTATATACTTTACTTTTAGTATCATTGCATTCTTACCTCATATGTACCTTGCATAATTTACATCATGCGTACTTTACTTTCATCATCATTATTTAATTTGCACCATCATCATTACTTAATTCATCATTAATATTTTTTCTTTAGTTATGTTCGTCGTTACATTTAGTGACTTTGTCGACTTTGGCCGAATTTAAAAAAGAGTGTTCATCATTAGGTTTGCCCAAGCTATAAATTGCCAAAGGTTAATGGTTAGTGCACAAACCACGACAGTGCCCCATTTAAAAAAAAGATGTTCGAGAATTCTTTTTGTTGTATGGAGGAAGGGGTCCATGCAAGAAGAACTAAGTAATTTAATTGCAGTTACACTATTAGTCTATAATATCATCTTCATAAATATAACTTTACTCCCGACAATCAACACACAATGCCGACCTCTTATTAATTTTTGTATTTTTTATCTTAAATATAATGCATCATACATTATATGGCGAGTCATATAATATAGACATCATATTATGAACCAATAATAATTATGATTCATATAAAATCTCATAACATGTACCATCACTCTAGACTGATAATGATCATGTTCATGTGAATTTAATAACATAAGCATCATTATGATATGAATATATAATGATCAAGATTCATATAAAAGTTTTATATCATTATCATCACCCTAATAAAAAAATCATAAAAATCTTATAACTTGAACGTTATCATAATATGAAAGATCATGGTTTATAAAAAATCAAAATGTTCATAATATGAACATGTACCATCACTCTAGACTGATAATGATTGTGTTCTATAATGATCAAGAAATGAATTGATAAAAAACAAAATTCATAAAAAGTCTTATAACTTGAATGTTATCATAATATGAACGATCATGGTTTATAAAAAAATCTTATGTTATAGCCATTATCATAATATGAACCAATGGTGGTCGAGTTCATAAAGATATTATGACATTATATCATCTTATAATTACTTCATACTTATTTAGGATGACACATCAGATAATCATAAAAATAGTTGAATAATCATATGGAATCATTGATCATGATTTAGAAATAAAATTAGATAATTTTTTTAACATCTATATCGAGATAAATAAAAAAATGTCATAATTAAATTATTTGATATCATAAGTTCAATAAGAGCACTTAGTAACTCAAAATATGATATAAGATAATAATATCACATGAGAGATTATATAGTCATTGTATATATTATGATATCTGATTATGAATTTGGAATGACCATGGAACATATATCACAATTTATTTATGTATTACTCTTAAAAGCTAAGGGATAACTAATATGATTCATCATCAATATAAACGTGGAAGATTATTAGAATTCATTTATAATATATCAACAACAATGACATTATTAAATATCTATCTTTTGGGACAACTTTAAAATAACCATTTTCAAACTTGGACATAACATAATGTCCATATATAATTTATAACTTAATCCATCAATATCTGTTTAGAGTAATTCTAATTTTCTTTCAAAGAAAATCCCTATAGGATTGACATATCAAATTTCCATATTTTATCCCATTTTCATTTATCCTTAAAAAATCCTACAATAATGTTTATAAATTTCATATCTTAGTTATGATAGTTGAACAATAAAACATTCATAACTCTTTATAATATTATCATTTTTCAAATCATTCCAAATTCTAATACAAGATAACTCCAAGATGTACCTACTCCATAAATTTCATATCATAATTCTATTATTTCAATTTATAACATATTAACAAGTCAAACACGTTACATCTCGGGACAACTTGATATAGAGTTAATGTTTTGATCATAACATCTTTTTATAGACATCGGATCAAAACGAAATCCATTTTTGCTGATGCTAGAGTCCAAGGGATATGCAACCATATATTATTTGTAAGGAAATAATGAAGGTACTACCTACTTAAGTAGGTAGCACCGTACTGCTTATCTTATTCACCGTAAGATATTAGATCTATGGTGAAATATAAGATTTTCTCTCTCTTAAAGAGTTTGTTATAAGTTATTAGATTTGTCATACATATAACATTCTACGGTTGATAAGATAAATAGTGTGATGCTACCTATTTAAGTGGATATCACTTTAAATCCTATTTGTAATTTAACAAAAGTATAACCTAGTCAAAACTTATTTAAAATAGAGAGAACTAATAACATTGTTAACATTTTATAGTGTGAACTAATATCATTGTTAACATTTTATCTCATCAATTTAAAATTTGAAACCCTTATAATCTAATATAGATTTGAACACTTAGAAAAACTCAAAAAATGATTACAAGCCCTAATGATTGAATAAAATATAAAATTTAATTAAAGATTATCAAACACATATAAGATGAAAATTTAAAATAATGATTTTCTTTATTTAAGTTTCAAATCACCTACCTTTTTGTAGTATAAAAAATTATTCTTCTCATGCTTTGTACGAAATGTCTCAAATTATTATTAATGGCTTCATCTCGTTAAGATCTTCGAAACGGTCGGTGCTCCGTGGTCGGAGGCGGTGTGGTGAAGATCCAAATTTATTATTATTATTATTATTATTATTATTATTATTATTATTATTATTATTATTATTATTATTATTATTATTATTATTATTATTATTATTATTAGGTTATTACAGTGATTGAGTTGCTCCTCCTCGACGACGTCAAGATGCTCGTTGGTGGTATGCTACAGACTTTAATTCATAGCCATGGTCGTCGTCTCCAAGTTCAACTGTTACAACAATACAACAAGAGAAGGCAAAGAAAAGAGTAAGGAGAGTAGCGAAAGAGAAGGGAATCGTGACAGAAAGAGAGATAGTAGGTGAAGAAGTAGAAATCCAAAAAACATTCGACGAAAGCAGAGCGGAAGAAGAGAGAGAAGAAGCAACAACATAATACGAAAATAAAGAAACAACAACAGAATGCAAAAACGGCGAAGACGAAAGTGAAGGCAGAGAAAGACGCGAAATCCACAAAAGAAAAGAAAGGAGGAAACCAGGAGGCTTTGCATATTTTTTCATGTAATAAAATAAAGAAGCGAGTGAGAAGGAAAAGGGGAGCGAGGAAAATGTAAAGAAAACAGGCGAATATAAATAGAGAAGAACTCATATGTAGGGAGCTTTTAAAAAAAATAAAACTTCTTTGGTCGCGCTCGAGACTCAACTTTGGGGTTGACGGTTGCTTCATCTTCCTTCTTATTTGGTCTTACTTCTTATCTTGAGTAGCGCATTCCTCTTGCACCCTTTGGTCCAAGTTTCACCGTTGTTGGATCTCCGAGCTTGAGCAATGGCAGCACTTCTAGTTGGAGGTTGGCTAACGACATCAAGCAGCACTCTCAGATCCGGAGTCGCCGACTTGAGGACGCTGGAGAAACCCTAAGATCGTGCACAAAGAAAAAGAGAAAGTGAGAAGTGGAGAGAGAGAAAAAAAGTCGGAGCACGGGATTTATATTTTTCTAGGGCGGATCCATTGAAGAGGAGCATCGACGCCTGTGTAGTGGGCTTCGTCACGTTGGGCTTCCATAGTGCCATACTACAGTGTTCTTTGACAATTTTTTACCAATTAAAGAAGAGGAGCAGCGCTGGTGCATCAATTTGATGCTTTCATTGAGAGTGTTGACGTCGGAGATCATGATCATCATACATGCAAGAAACACTGGGCCGAGCACATCGTCTATGGAAGAAGGCACTCGTTGGGCTCGAATGGAGGAAGTCGTCATCAAATTGCAAGGGATGGTTGAGCAAAAGTGTTGTATTCACCGAGGGTATGAGTTTCTTGAACCCCAAATATGTTGCATTAGAGAAGAAAATAGGAGGATCAGAATCAGAAATTAATGTTGAAACTAATGCTTCCAACGTTGATCACACAATAATAATAATACTCCATCAATGTACAGTTAAGTTATTGGGCCAAATTCTTGAAGGCCATTGAGATCATGTTTGGTCCATCAGCATTCATGGTTATCAAGGAGCTCTTTCGAAACTCACACATACTGGAACCGTTCTTGAGTACCAGTCACAGTTCGAACATTGGTCTAATAGGGTAATGGGAATTCTAGAAAAATTTTTGTTATCATGTTTCATTTCTAGTTTAAAACCAGTAATCAGACGTGAAGTGCAATCATTTCAACCTACTTGCTTAATGCAAGCTATTGGATTAGCGAAATTATAGGATTTTTTTTAAAATACAGACTATAATATAGCTCCAAGGAAATCATACCCAACTACAACATTACCAAAGTTTGTGACTCAAGCAGTAATTGCAATAAGTCCTATAATACAAACTCCTACAACAAGTTATGGGGAATAACGTTGATAGCCGCTCTAAAGCTATAAGGAGCAGTACTACATTGCATGTTCGAAGATTGTCTCCAACAGAAATGATGGAAATAAGGAAGAAATGATTGTGTTTCAATTGTGATGAAAGGTTCCATAGAGGACACAAGTGCAAGTCAAAGTTTTTTTCTACTAATGTCCACAGATGAGTTAAAAGGGACTAAAGTGGAGGAACATGGGAATGATGCAGAAAATTCTTTGGAGATCAGTCTATATGTATTATCATGTGTTTTAGGCATCAGACTTTGAGATTAACATGATCAATAAATGGTCAAATAGTAATGTTTTGGTCGATAGTGGGTCAACTCATAATTTTATACAAGGTAGAACTGTGAAGAAATTGAGATTGGAGATAAGTCTCTCATCTTACTTCAATGTCATGATTGGAAAGGGTGAAAAAATAAAGTGTGAAGGTCAATGGTCACAAGTATCGATATCAATAGAATGTTTACTCTTTTAGGATGATTTCTATGTTTTGTCTATTGAAGGAGCTGACACAGTGATGGGTGTCCAATGATTGCAAACATTGGGCCCAATTACTATGAATTATAATGATTTGTCAATGGCATTTCAGTGGCAAGGGCAGACGGTTCTATTTCAAGGGACTTTACCACAAAAAGTTCATACAACTTCAACTACAATGAATGCTTAAGACAAGAGACATAATGTCTTGTTACCAATAATCATTATGACAGACCAAAGTGAAGAAAAATATTTGGACAATGAGCATATTGCTCAAGTACTCAACAAATTCCAACTTGTTTTCGACACTCCTCAAGGCTTGCCCCTTACATGGAAGTTCAACATCATATACACTTTTTACCAGACAGTAAGCCAGTTAACGTACGTCCTTACAAATAACCTCACTTTCAAAAGAATGAAATAGAGAGATTGGTGAAAGAAATGTTGGATCAGGGAATTATTCAATATAGTTCTAGTCCTCTTTCCTCACCAGTGTTATTAGTAAAGAAGAAAGATAGAATATGGAGATTCTGTATAGATTACCGAACTTTAAATCAATTAACTGTCAAGGACAAATTTTCTATACCAATCATTAACGAGCTACAAGATGAACTGCATGAGGTTTCCTACTTCTCTAAATTGGACTTAAGAATTGGTTATCACCAGATTAGAATGAGTTCAGAGGACATTCATAAGATTGCTTTTCGAATCTATGAAGGCCGCTATCAATTCTTAGTTATGCCTTTTGGTCTTACAAACGCTCCGTCCACATTTCAGTCCATAATGAACAGATTGTTCGGACCTTATTTTAGAAAATTCATAATTATTTTCTTTGATGACATATTAGTATACAACAAAGATCTGGATTCCCATCTACGACACCTGACCATTTCTTTACAGTGTTTGATGGATAATTGTTTCTATGTCAAAAAAGTAAATGTTGTTTTAAACAGTCTAAAGTTGATATTTGAGCCACATAGTGTCCAATATGGGGGTTGAACCTGATGTAAGTAAAGTTGAAGTTGTTAAAGATTGAAAATTTTCTACTACCATTAAACAATTAAGGGTTTTTTTGGACTCAGAAGCTACTATCAGAGATTTGTGAAGGGGTATGCTATGATTGTCAGACCTTTAACTAATCTACTTAAGAAGGATGCCTTTGCGTGGACATAACAAGCTAATGTCGCTTTTCAAGCTTTAAACACAGTCTTGATATCAGCCCCTGTCTTAAGTCTACCTGACCTTTCACAAGAATTTATTATGGAAATTGATGCTTCTGATACTGAATTTGATGTTGTTCTATTACAAAATAGTCATCCTATTACTTATTATAGCAAGAAATTAGCTCCTACAATGACAAAATCTTCAATCTATGTCCCGAGAGATGTTTGATACAATCCAAGTTGTGAGGAAGTGTCAGCAATATTTGTTGGGAAGACACATTGTGATCAGGACAGATCATCATAGTCTTAAAGAAATACTAACTCAGGTAATCCAGACACCAGAGCAATAACAATATTTGGCTAAATCCATGGGCTATGATTATTCTATGACATACAAGCTTGGGATGGATAATCAGATAGCATATGCCTTATCACGACAACATGTGGATGATTCTATTTTTTTGTGATATTTCTATGCCCATTTTTAGTCTGATTGATCAAATTAAATCATAGTATAGTACAAATAGGACATTATGAGATTTGTTCATTCAAGTTCAACAGGAAAGAAGGCTTACCTGGAGTTGAATTGTAAAGAAGGATTGCTTTACAGGCAAAATAAAATCTTTCTGCTTCCTACTTTAACACTTATTCCTACATTGTTGAGGGAATTTCATGAATCACCTATTGGAGGACATTTTAGGGTCTTAAAGATTTATAAAAGGTTAAGAGCTGAATTTGTTTGGGAAGGCTTAAAGAAATCAGTCGAGGACTTCGTTCAAAAATGTCAGATATGTCAAAGAATCAAATATTGTACTACAGCCCCATTGGGACTCCTTCAACCTCTTCCTATACCAATAGTGGTGGATCATCTCTCTTAGTGTAAGGTCTTATTGGGAAGACATCTCCATGGATTTTTTTTACTTCACTACCCCTAGTGTAAGGTCTTATTGTGGTCCTAATAGTTGTGGATCATCTCTCTAAGTATTGCCACTTGTGATCTCTACCCACACAATATACAACAACAAAGGTAGCTCGATTGTTTGTGTACATGGTGGTCAAGCTACATGGGTTTCCTCGAATTATTGTTTCAGACAAAGATCCTATTTTCTTAAATTCTTATTGGACGGAATTATTCAGGTTGAGTGAGACAAAACTTCACATGAGCTCTGCATATCACCCTCAGTTTTGATGGTCAAATTGAAGTTATCAATCGTAGTATGCAACAATACTTGCGATGTTTTGCTATGGATAAACCTAGTAGTTGGATTCGATACTTACCCTGGGCTGAGTATTCTTATAATACTTCAGTACATTTAGGTGCCAAATTCTCACCATTTGATGTGGTGTATGGTCGGAGAGCTCTTACAACACCTTCCTATATCTGAAGTCAGTCCAAGCTTCTCACCCAAGACCTGCTAAGACGGAAAGGTCTTCAGATCACTTCGCGATGTGTTCTTTGCTGGTCGGGAGCAGTAAAAAACCGAAATAACTAGTTATAGTAGGCATGAAAGAGCTAAATTAGATATGTTCCTTAATGCGGAGGCTATTGATTTTGAGTTACAAGAAAGGGATGATGTCCTACGACTGTTGAAGTTGAATTTTCTTTGGGTTCAACACCGAACGAAAGCTTTGGCTGATGTCTACCGCTCTGATAAAGAGTTTGAGGTAGGCAAACAAGTGTTTGTTAAGCTTCAACCTTACAAATAAGCTTCTATATCTAAGAGAGGTTCTCACAAATGCGCTCTACGGTTCTATCGTCCTTACTTAGTGGAAGAAAAGATTGGATCTGTGGCCTACAAGTTGTTGTTGCCTGAAGGGTCCAAAATCCATCATGTGTTTCACATTTCTAAACTTAAAAAAGCCTACAAAAACCGTGGGTGTGAAATGTCATTGCCGGAGCGTTCAACAAAGCAGGGGCTATAGCTGTGATTGCTATGTGTACTATTAAATGAGAAGGTCGTTTTGTTCCACAAGTTTTAATTCAATGGTCTTCAAGGAGTTTGGAGGTCCCCTCTTGGGAAGACCGAGATAATATCAAGAATGTCTATCCTACTTTGGACATCGAGGACGATGTCCATTCTTAAATGGGTGGAGAAATTGTTACAACAATACAACAAGAGAAGGCAAAGAAAAGAGTAAGGAGAGTAGCGAAAGAGAAGGGAATCATGATAGAAAGAGAAATAGCAGGTGAAGGAGTAGAAGTCCAGAAAACAGTCGAGAAAAGCAGATCAGAAGAAGAGAGAGAAGAAGCAACAACATAATACAAAAATGAAGAAACAACAGTAGAATGTAAAAACGACGAAGACAAAAGTGAAGGCGGAGAAAGACACGAAATCCACAAAAGAAGAGAAAGGGGGAAACCAGGATGCTTTGCATATTTTGCCATGTAATAAAATAGAAGAAGAGAGTGAGAAGGAAAAGGGGAGTCAGGAAATTATAAAGATAACGATGAATATAAATAGAGAAGAAAAACTCATATGCAGGGAGCTTTTAAAAAATAAAAATAAAACTTCTTTGGTCGCGCTCGAGACTCCACTTTGGGGTTGACGGTTGCTTCATCTTCCTTCTTATCTGGTCTTACTTCTTGTCTTAAGTCGTGCATTCCTCTTGCATCCTCTGGTCCAAGTTTCACCATTGTTGGATCTTCAAGCTTTAACAACGACAACACTTCCAACTGGAGGTTGGTGAACGACATCGAGCAACACTCTCAAATCCGGAGTCACCGACTTGAGGACGCTGGAGAAAACCTAAGATCTTGCACAAAGGGAAAGACAAAGTGATAAGTGGAGAGAGAAAAAAGACGGAACGCGACATTTATATTTTTCTAAGGCGGATCCGTCGAGGAGGAGCATCGACGCCTGTGTAGTGGGCTTCGGCACATTGGACTTCCACAATGCACGGTACAATGTTCTTTGGCAATTTTTGACAAATTAAAGAAGAGGAGTAGCGCGGGTGCACTATCAACAGACCATTATTATTGGTTTTCATAGTGCATTATCAACAGACCATTATTATTGTTGTTCTTCGTTACGGTCGTATGCATCAATGGGTGCTCGAGCCATATTTACCTAAGGAAAGGGAGGTAATTCAGGCATTGGTGATGTTATACGATATTGATATAATGTTTGTGTTCATCTTCCAAAATATGTTTATGCTCGTTGTTTTCTTATCAAGGCAAAAGGCTAGGATACTTTAGTTTGAAAAAAAATGATTGTTAGTCTTTTTTTTAATATGTAAAAAATATTATTAAGAAACCAAGTATTAATATTTTATAAAAATTTGTGTTCGACCATGTTGTGCTAGTTAACTCGTATTTGACCGTGCTCGTGTCCGTACTTGTGTTGTGCTAAAAAAAATGTATCATTCCGTTTCGTGCTAAAATTGGCAACCTGATGGCCCGGCCCGCTCCGAATTTGTTCGTGCCGATCATACCATGTAGTGCCAAATCGGATCAGACCAGACCACTATTATTTTATTTTATTTTCTCAAACTTTTAATTATTTTTAGAAAAAAATCAATTTTATATATAATAAAGTTTATATTTCATATCATATAATATAGTATTTAATGTAATCATAATGTAAATAGGTAACTTAGTAACTAAATAATAGTATATGATATTATTATATTAATAAATAATTTTATGTAAGAAGATGCATTAAAATATATTTATTATATAGATTAAACCTAAAAATGTGTCGGAGAAGAGGTTTGAACCTGAGTTATAAACAAAGATGAACATTTTCTCTACCAAAAAATTCTCTTGAATAGTATATGTCTATAAAAAGATATTTATATTTTATATATTGATCGTGCCCAACCGTACCGGGCTCGGATAGACTCGTGTTCACCAAGCCCGTGCCGTGGAGGGCCAAAAACCCTCAAGGTGCAGCCCGAGCCGGCCCAGCCTGGGCACGGCCCTGGTGTCCGTGCCGGGCCGGGCTAGCACGACACTTCAGCTAGCAGGGCCGGCTGGCCCAACCCGTTGTCCATCTCTATCGTGATGATTATTTTCCATCACCCCAACCAGTCAACTCAATTATAACGACTATAAAATTCTCTCATTATGTGAAAAATAATATGTGCTCTTAGTACAAACTCTAATTGTCACGCATATGCTTCACCAATATCATTCTTGCATCATTATATATTTGATTATCATATTAAATTATTTTATATGTTTAAATAGTTATGCATGCATATAATCATTAACCATTAGATTAAGGATTGATCGCTAATAAGATACTGATATGTAGTATGAAAAAAATTATGTGTAGATAATTATGAATATATTATGTAAATTATTGACCAAATAATATATATATATATATATATGTATATATATATATATATCCTTACCTAGTGCTAAATATGGTTAATTAGATATGAAAAATTATTTTAACAAATATTATTTTAATTGGACCTCAACTTTGACCAATTATATTTCAAACCGTCATTAAGCTAGCAGCTTATTACTAACTTATCTTCAGATTTTTGTAACCGTCATATAAAGTCAGAAAAATCTGTAAAAAATAGATATATTTCCTTCAGTTTTCTACATCAGCCTGAAAAATTACCAGTGCCAAAAACCTAGCTTAGAATCCAGGAAAAATTCGGAAACTAACACTCACTTGAGGTAGGAAATTTCACCCTAAGTTGATTCCCTAATTCTCTATTCTTCTTTTTTCTTGGTGTCTTGTTCTTCAAAAATTATGAAATTTGACA
>LTAE01001305.1:0-18939 GCA_001647135.1 Pontederia paniculata | reverse complement strand
GTTTTTGCCTTTTGAGGCTGCTCGGCGTGCACGTATTGACCCATGTTGATTGCTCTGCGACACGTATTGACTCATGTTTATTGCTCTGTGTTGTTGTACCGATCCGTGGTTATGAAGCTCTACTTAACTGTATCGACCCATGACCATGAAGCTTTGCAACACATATTGACCCATGTCTATGCTCTGCGTGATCGTATTGTCCCATATTGTTGTATGTGCAATAACACGCGTGGAATTTGATCTTGTATATCATAATATTGAGATTTCATTATATGTTACATAAAAATATGTGATATTAGAACTTTAATTATGATAGTGATTTAAAATTTTTGCTCGAATGGAATGTGTATTTTAACACTTGTATTGTTCCCCTATATTATACTTTTATTCCAGTTACTGAGCTTGTTGTTTGTTCACCCTACTCTATTTTAAATTTTTCAGATTTTGGGTAGCTTGTCGGGTTGAGTTGACCCAGGTGCTACTTTTGCTGCATATAGAAGAGGTCGAGCCGTTGAAGCACTTTTATTCCTCTTATATTTTATTTGTTTTGAAAGCATGCATGTATTTTACATACATAGATTAAGAAAATGATGTAGTAGAATTATGTGTAAAGTGTATAACATTTTGTATGAAAAAATAAAAATATGTGAATGTAGGGTATTATGCGTTTAAATTAAAGTTTTTTTATACCTTTAACTATTATATCTATTCACAAGTAGTGAGATAATATTTAGGGAAGAAGTTTCGCAAATATTATTTTAACATATGTTAAATCAGATTAAGAGTTATAATAATTGAATTTAGCGTAATAAAGAGGTCGGATGTGACACTAACTATGTGAAAATTTTTTTTCTGATGCACAAAAACCCCAATCAAAGTTTACGAAGATTTATTGGGGTTCGAGGGAGCTCCCGAAAAATTTTCTAAATACATTTATAATATTCTTCTAAAATTTATTTATAATTTTAATTTTAGAATAATAAAATTTTAAAGTAGACACAATTAGGTGTATTCAATATGATCGCATAATATTTTAATTATGATTATATCTTAAATATTTTTAAATCATATTTTTTTGAGAAATATATTTATTATTTTTATTCATTTATAAAATATATTTAATGAGATATATTTTTAAAATATTAAATAGAATCTTTAATAATAATTGTATATTAATAAAAATAAAGATTTTTCTACCATGTTATTTACAATTTAATTTAGGGAGGGTTCAAAGTTTTACAAAACTTATAAGCATGTACATAATAACAAGAGAATAGAAAAAAAATTGAGGAGAGGGGCTAAGGCAATTGAGGTAGGGGCTAAGGCCCTCCACTTATGCATTGGGAGGTCTTGAACGAATGCTGATTTGTACTGTGTGTGTGAATTGTTTTCAAATTTAATTGTATAAATGAATCGGAATTTTGAAAGTATTTTAGGATGTTATAAATGTTCTAATAGTTTTTTTCCACTTCTGCATCTTTCTTTACGCAATTACTCTTAAACTTTAGTATTCATATATTATCGGACTGATTCGACAACATATGTAAGTAAAAAAATTATGACCATTAAATTAAAATAATTTAAAGAGCTCAATCATGATATCGAATAATTCACGTAATCAAATTGACATTTCAATTAATAAAATTAATTAACAAGTAGTTCTTTAGATGGATAAAAATAACTTAATAAAAAAATTATGACCATTAAATTAAAATAATTTAAAGAGCTCAATCATGATAATCAAATAATTCACATAATCAAATTGACATTTCAATTAATAAAATTAATTAATAAGTAGTTCTTTAAATGGATAAAAATAACTTGGTTGAATTTAGAATAAAGTGCTCTATATATTCATTTTTCTCTTAATCATTTACCTTTTCTAAAATTTTCATCTAACCAGGTGTATCTTTCTATTTTTATTCTTTTTCTATTTGTGAAATTACCATTTAAACCTCAGTAAGAAATATAAAATTGGGTCACTCCTCACTTTTGATTTTATATGTATATTTTTTGTTCCATAATGGTGAAATTGTAGTTTTATAATAGAACAAAGGAAAGTATATGGTGTGGTGCATTTGGATTTAAATTGAAAAAAAAATTGAAATAAGTGATTATGAAAATTAGATATATATAATTTAGGGTTTAATGTTGGTACATCATATCTGTATGAGTGTACCGTGCGCCCACTCTTCATGGACCGTTAAATGAGTTGACAACGATTAGATTTTATTTTTTAGATTTATGAAGTAAAACTGCCACATTTATAGAGCTGTTAATATATAACCATTGTCAACTCATCTAATGATCCATGAAGAATGGGCACACGGTACACCCATACATATAGGGTGTACCAACATTAAATCCTATAATTTATAAATTTATAATTTATGATTATTTTCTTTCATCATTTGAACTACTTATTTTCATGTCAAACATTAAGGTATTATTTGAATCGAGAAGTTATGAAGGAAGGAGCGGGATTTGAAGGGGTACTCCTATTTAAGTGAAAAAAGAAAGAGCTTAAAGGAGTTGCTAACCCCTCGTGACCCTTTAAAAATAATTTCATGAATTCGATGAAATTGAAACAAATTAAATTATTTTATTATTTTTTTCATTCCTCTAAAATCGTCTTTTAAAGTATATTATTCCTTTTCTTCGTTTATTTTTTTTATGTTTCCTATCAAAACACAATTTTTTATTATTTGACACATCTTTTCCTTCCATGTTCTCTCCTTCTCTTCCATTAGTTTTTATCCGAACAAAGTATAAACTAAAGAGTTACCCATTTACGTTCCCTATATTACTAAACTTTTCCATTTTATAGCACAATTAATTTTTTTTAACTTTTCTTTATTTTATTCTTCTAATTATATTTGTACCCTTCATTTATCAATTGAAAAGAATGTAAAAATAAAGAAAAAAATGCTCTAAGATAAAATGATGTATTATTTCTATTTTCTTATATTTTTTAAATGGACAAATATTTTTTAGTTTTTTTTCAAATGATAATAGAGGATAAATATCATTAGACGATGAGACAGACTGAATTTTTTTTATAATTTAAATAAATAAGACATGACTAATTCATTAAGTTAGGGATTAGTGTAATAAAAAAATTATAGAAAGAGAGACAAATAAAAATAACCTTATAATTTAACATGCCACTTACACAAATATGGATTAGCATCCGTGATCGGACACAAATTTCCGCACGTGCGAGATGGCGGCGGGTGCATCAATCATTGGCCGTTGGATTGAGATTTCCATCTGCATCGTAACGACTCGCAATTTTCCTTTTTTTTATTATTCTTGTCCTAATTATACCGCCGAAGAAAAGGAAAAAAAAAAGGATAAAACGCACGTTTTTTCCGACCCCTTTTTCGACGTTGGCCGACGGCCCCCTCCTCGGAGTCTCGAGCTTCCCGCCGTCTCCAGCTCCGATCAGTCTCCGGCAGGCGGCCGGCGAGTCAATCCAATCGTCGACGGAACCAGAAATCTCCCTCTGCCGGTGGCTGCCGTTTTCGATACGCGGTCCCTGTCGCGTCCTCGCCGGATTAGGGTTCTTCCCTTTCCCCAATTCACTTTCCCTTTCCCGACCAAATTCTTTGTGTTTTCGCTGCTTTACTTGTAATTGTAGGATACGTAGCAGTTCTTGTGCTTTTTTTAACTTATTGCTCTACTTTTTGAGTTTAGAGTTGTCTGATTTGGGTTTCCGATGGGTTTCAGTAACTTCTTCAGGTAGGGATCTTTTTCGTTGATCCGGAGGTGTGTCATTGTTGTTGCATTTGCTCGATGACTTGTCTGTCCTTTTCACTCTTTTGAGATTGTTTTTGAGAAGACTCTTTTGAGATTGTTGCATTCCATCACTGGTTCTAGTAGTTCGTATCTGCACAACTTGGTTTCCTTTCGCATTCTTCTTCGCGTAGGCAATGATTGTGCTCTCATGAAGCAGGAGCAAGCTTTGATCAATAAGAAAAGATCGTATTTTGATCTGTGTCACGGAGCTCGAATTGTACAATGAGTTGCTGAGCCTGTGTATGCTAAATTTTCAGTTCTTTTCGCCCACATTGATTCCTTGTTCTTATCCATGGTGTAGCTGTGTGGAAAACCTATGTCGGGTAATACGTGAGATGGCAGGAAGTACAAGAGGGGAGTTGCCTTCAAGTGGGCTGGATGTATCGGGTTTTTCTGCTGCATATCAGAACGGGCAGCGCGGAGCTTATGCAGCCTCCAGTTTGGAGAGAACCGGAAACTTTCGCGAGACTTTGGAGGCGCGTTCCATGGTTTCTGGCACTGGGACATCCAGAAATGTATCATCGCCTGTCGAGTTACATCCTGTGTCCAACTACCTGTCGCTGGAGCCTTTCCTTGTGGGCGAGCAAAAGTATTCTCGCCAAGGAGAATTAAGAAGAGCACTTGGCATTACAGTGGATGAGCATGCATTTGGCCTTGTACAATCAAAGTCCCTTCCTCATTCCTCTGCAGAAGATATCAAACGTCTCAAGGTCAGCTTGACCGAGTCAATGGGCAAGGCCAGGTACTTACTCTTTTGTTCTTTCATTTATTATTCTGGTCAAGGCATCCTTCAAGGATCAGTAGTGGTTCAATGTCCTGCCTCATGGATGTAGTTATGATGGTTATTGTACATGTGGATTATTGTATAAATCTTTCATGTCTAGAGATCCTTGTATCCATTTACCCTACTGAACGAATAGCAGCAGAATTAATGCTGGTTGTGACTAAAGATATAACATCATTTTTTTATCAGGGATAGAGCAAAGACATTTCATGAGTCAATCACGAAAGTGGATAAGTATCGGACCATTCTCTCGAGAAAAAGAAAAGCTGACCAATTGACTGAAAAATCAAGTAGCTCAAATGTATTAAAAATAGGTCAGAATCATCAAAATCCTGCAGAGCCTGTTACTCAGAGACTGGAGGACAGGGCAAAGAATATTGTTCCTAATAAGCGTGTTCGCTCCTCCATGGCGGAAGTACGGGTTTGTATATCTTATCACGGTCTTGTACTTAACAAATGTTTCCACAGGAATGACTTTTAATTTGTAATGATATTACCATTAGTACGGAAGTATTCATCTAGGTCATTAATCATGTGTTTCCCTCCATCTCTACTGCATTTCATTCCTCGAGAACTTTATCATATATCTTCCTGTTTCGTTATCACTTTTTGTGTATCAAAATAATATATCCTTATATCAAATGGGATTCACTGATCTAGAAAGATCTTTGTTATGGTATTGTTATATTGTTCTGCACCTTTTGTTTTTAGCTTGAATCAACTTTCTCCTTAATCTACTTCAGGCAGAAGGCAGATGTGTTGTTTCTCCACGGCAAGGTGCAGTTGTAGAAAAGGAAAAGAGTGTTCTCTTTGACAAGGATAAAAATGCACTTAGGAGCTGTAATGGACTCACAGATGAAAAGATGCGGGGATTACCCCCAGGGAGTGATGGTTGGGAGAAAAAATTGAAGCGAAAACGTTCTGTTGGAACAATGGTTAACAGAGGTATAGATGGTGATAGAGAGGTTAAATCACCAAGTCAACAGAGGCCAAACAATGATCCCCGTCAACGATCCTCTGATGGCAATGGATTCAGGTGTAGCTCTATTTTAATATGGCTATTCACAATTTACATACCCATTCTTTGTTGCACAATATTTAAAACTGTTTTCTTGAAATGGCACATCCTTGATGATGCCGGAGCGCTACAAGTGGCGTGGCTGCACTTGACGGTTATGACATTCCTTGCTGTTAGTTTCTTAATTGGTAACTAGAAGCAAATAGTTGCTGATGTTTTGTCCAACAATATACGTATCCTTGTCATCTCAGACATTGACCCTTTAACATCCATACATTGTGATGTAATGGCTAGTTCTAACATAAGCTCATAAGTGAAAGCTAGGTATGCAGGTTAACCATCTGTTCTTCATTGTTTACTTGTATTTGAAGACACATTCTCAATTTTGTTTATTTGCATTAATAGCGTGCATGTGTCTCTACAAATTATCCAATTGACACGATTTGATTGTCAGAATGCGTAGATTATATATGTAAGGTGGAAATTAACCAAGACAGACTTGTAAGTTTGAAAATCTGTTGAATTCTTTGGACTTCCTATCTGTAATTTTGGAAGCGTTGAATCCTCAAGGACATTTTAGCATAAAACTAAAAGTTTGCTTAAATACAATGCAATGCATCTTCTGATTTACATGAAAAAAGTGCCTGACATAAAACATGTACACATGAAATCGAAGCTCTTTGATGCTAATATGAAAGCACCTTTTTCTGGTTCTTTTAGAGCTCTTTGGATTTGCTCGTAAAAGGAACATAAAGAGTTCTCTAGGGAGTCAAGATTAATATGGTGTAATCATCTTTTTTTTGATAGAGAATATGGTGTAATCATCTTCATCTTTGATTTTTTGCTTTATAGAAAAAATGTTAATAAAAAATCACTGGTGCTTTGTGTTTTTTTCTCCTTTTAACATTGTGTTGGTAGACTAGTGCTTAGCTGATGTTATTTGTTTTGTTGACGGAAGTTGCCATATACTCTTGGTTAATTTGCCATTGATGAAGACTCTTCTTCCTCTCCGTTCCTAAGAGTTTCCTCATTATGCTTTTAGCAGGATAAACTAATTATGTTTGGTTAACTAGAATTAATGAATTGCAATAAACTAAGAGAAAAGAAGGGAAAATAATATTTCCTTTCTGCTTTGCATATTCTGTTAGAATGTATTTACTGTTCTGTTCACATGGAGTTCTTTGTTCTTTTCATGTGTTTATTTACTTCCATCCATAGTGCTTCTAAAAAGAAGAAAAAAATCCAACCATAATCTCTGCCTAATTCTTTTATTTTCCATCTCCATCTCGCAGACCTGGATCATCTGGTGGCATAATAGGAAGCAACAAGATAGAGGGGAGCTGCAGTACTGGTACTAACACTCGAATCGGTCCCCGAGGTGACCTCGAGTGTAGTTCACTTTCCAATGAGAGAAGAGAACGTTCTGCTGTAATAGATAAAGAACGAGTTATCTCTAAAGGAGGCAATAAGTATGTGCATTTTTTCTGACATCTCTCTTAACATCTTCTATCATTTGATTTGTTTTAATTCCTGCATCTTTTCTACTATAGGTTATAGCTCATTGATTGTATGCGTCCTTGCTTATATTGTTTCTTTAGAATTACGTCCATCTGTGTTACTTCAACTGTCTGTTTGACCTGCATCTTAATTTATGGGTAGAACAACCTACATTGATAATTTCTGTTTTAAAAGTTGTAAATCTTCACATTTAATTGATTTTCCAGGTTCGTGTGGGCATATTATTATCCTTGATTTTGGTATTTTAAGGGTGTTTATGCATAACTATTTAGGGTTGAGCTTATGATGTTTATGAACAAAAAATGTGCCGTCTATGTGGACTTCTTTCTTACCTTTTATGATATTTTTCTCTTTTCATTTCCATCCAATTTATTCTGCATGAAATTGTCCTGTAATTTTCTATTGCTCCTTTTTTGATTCAGCATCCTTGGACATGTCTTATGTAGGCTAACCATTCGCGAGGATGCGCAACTTGGTAGTCAGAGTCCTCTCATTAAAGGAAAAGCATCTAGAGCACCAAGGTCTGGTTCAGGTGTACTCATGAACACATCTACCAATTTGTCTCACTCTGTTGGAGGACTCGATGGCTGGGAGCAAGCCTCTTGCTTAAACAAGGTTCAGGCTTTGCCAGGTGTAACCAACCGCAAACGGGCCGTTCCAACTGGATCATCATCACCCCCAGTGACTCAATGGATTGGTCAGCGACCACAGAAAATCTCTAGGACAAGAAGGGCAAATGTAGTTTCACCAGTTTCAAATTTGGATGAGTTACAGTTTCTACCTGAAGGATTTGGCACTCCTGATGTTGGCAGATTAAATGCTGCTGATTCTAGTGGTCTGCTAATCTCGAGAAGCATGCCTACTACCACTCATCAGCTGAAATTGAAACTTGACAGTGTTCCCTCACCTTCTGGATTATCAGAAAGTGAGGACTCAGGTGCTGTTGAAAACAAATTTAAGGAAAAGGAAGTTAATAATGATGACCTAGAAGATACACTGAATGCATCCAATAAGTCAACATCTCTTATTTTTCCTACAAAGAAAAACAAGATTCCATTAAAGGAAGATCTTGGAGATGGGGTTCGAAGGCAAGGCAGGATTGGAAGAGGCTTGACACAGTCCAAGCTTTGCTTACGATCACCAAAAGAAAAGACTGAAGTTCTAGACACAATCAAGCCACTGAAAAATGGAAAGAGTGGCTCTGATAGAAGTGAAAGGTTTTTAAATTTTCTTTAATGCAAAATTGAGTTAGCATTTACATAACATTTCTGTTTTATTAAGCTTATATCAATCAAACTCTTTGCTGCAGTAGGATTGGTCGACCCCCCTCAAAGAAGATGTCTGATCGCAAGGCTCATACTCGTACTGGAAACATCATAAATGGTGGTTCCTCGGACTTAACAGGTTCTGCACTACATTGATCCTTACCTTGAGGCTTATAGTTGATGTACATGTTATCCTCTTCTTGTTGAAGTGTCTATGGAAATATCTAATTTTTCTATGTTTACAGGTGATTCAGATGATGATAGGGAAGAACTACAAGCAGCTGCTTTAGCTGCTCGGGATGCTAGCTGTGCGGACCAAAACTTGTGTAATTTGATCTTTTAGATAAGACTATTTTGATAATCTTCATTAATTCTGTTTTCTTCCTTACTTTTGCAGATAATGCTACTTCTCCTTTCTGGAAGAAAATGGAACCCTTTTTTTCTTTTCTTACCCCAAAAGATGTGTCTTATGTGAAGAATCAGGTCAGTATGTGTTGCCTTTTGGTTCAATGAAATACTATGAAGTCTATGATATCTTTTCCTCATGTTGAATGGTATTTGATGACTGTTGATTCTCAGATTCATTTTGCTGAGGAGCTTGATTCAAGTTTGTTTGAAAAGTCTCTTGTTGACCATGATGTAAGGGGATTCCTGCATCAATTCTGCTTATGAATGATGCTCTGTTCTCTATGAATAAATTATCACGTCATCTTCATCTCTCTGCCCTTCATTCACACATTCAATGTTCATACATGAGTAATACAACTCATATTTATCCATAAGTTTCTTTTAATTAACAGTTATCGTTGCATATTGTCTTTTTGTCTATTGAAGTGTTATAATGCTTTTCAGAAGTGTTATCATAGTGCTATTCCTTATTGTTCTTTCCTTTGTCAGGATGAGGTCATAAGTGAAGGGATCTCTTCACCTCGCTCATCCTTTTTGATAGGGCAAGTCCAAACAAATGCAGCTGTAACAAACAGATCTGTTGAGCTTGTATATTCATCTGACGGGCAAAAAACTATGGAAACTGAAGCTGGGAAATCGGGAACAAATATATTGCTTAAAAAAATAGTTCCACTTTCACAGCTACTACTTTCAGCTATTATTACAAACGATGAGACTGAAAAGTTCGACTATGGCTCTGAGGCAGAAACTTTTTCACAGCTTTCAAATGATTATTGCTCTTATGGTACCAATGGTCATACGGAAAATGAAAATGCAAGAAGGTTGATAAAATCTGAGTTTGGTTATAAGAGTCATTTGGAAGATAATACTCCCTGTAATGGATTTTCGAAATCCAGCAACTATAGGCATTCAAATACTCAAGCTTTCACGTCTGGTGATGAATCATTGACAGAAAATAGTTCTGTGATGCATTCAGACAATGGATATCTTTCTGAATATAGGCATAACATCAATATGCAGCAACAAACAGACAGCATTACACATGAATGCCAATTTGAGCTTATGTCTCTCAGCAACAGGATCTTGCTGGAGCTGCATAGTATTGGCCTATTTCCTGAAACAGTGGTAGGCATACTTGTTTCATGCTGTCCATCTTTCTGTTACAAAATGAAAAACGAAAAAATGGTACAACTGTATCTTGGTAGGCTTCCTGATGTTCCATCCTAAAAATCTACAAAATCGGAGGGATTAGTTTCCTAGAGAAACCTATCAGATGTTTCTTCTTTCGTCTTCTATATTTTTTCTTTATCATTCTCATATTCTTGTTACAGCCTGGGTTAGCCGAAGATGATACTGGAGAAATCGACAAAGAAATTTCAGAATCTAAGATGAAGCTTTGCCATCAGGTCGCTAGCCTTTTTTCTTTAGCTTGGCATACATGATATTCTCAAACTTTACGATCTACTGTCTTATGTAGCTTGTAGTGAAAATGTTACATAATAGCTTGTGGTGAATTAAACAAGAATATCCTCATTCTTAGAAATTTGTGCAAAATTGTAAAAAAAATTCTGCGCAATAGGTTCCAAACACATCATGGACTTAAGTTTTACTACAAAATGGATGACTACCATATCTCAGTAGTCATCCTTTTATCCCTCAAAAACAATTCCAAACACTTCTTCCTTTTTCCACTGTTTAGTTCTCCCGCAGCAGCTTTTATGTTCGATATTCTATGGAAATTAGATATATCCTTAATGCTATGAATCTCCTCTGCAACAATAGTGTTGAAAACATTTATCTGATTTACTAGGTCAAGATAAAGAAATTTCAGTTGGCTAAACTTGATAAAGCAATTAAGTCTGCGAAAGAAATTGAGGAGAGGTATGAACCTCTGTATTTTATATTACCTTGTTGTTTACACATTTTGCGTATATATTCTGTCTTGATTAATGATTTAATTTGCAGGAATCTTGAGGTTCTTGCTGTCAACAAACTTGTTGAGATGGCATGCAAAAAGCTGATGGTAAATTTCACTAACTCATGTTTAGGCAAATATACAAGCTTTTCCAGAAGACTTTTGTACTTGATATATGCAATGCAATTCCTAGTGTTGTTATTGACTCCTCGTAGTCTAGCACCTAAAGTGGAAACCCTAAAAAAAGCAACTAAAGATGTGAGATAAAAAGTTGCCAAATAATATTCAATGCGATCTTTATGACTACCTTTTTTCTCAAGGGAAGAAAGGATTTCTAGGTACATTTACTAGTTATCCAAGTATGCTTGTTCTTATGTTTACTTTCAAGCTGACACTATGCTTCTTGCTTTCTGACCCATCAATTGTGTTGCGTTTAATTGAACTGAACTGTGATATTCTTCCTAACTAGTCTTAGTGACAAAATACTTTTCCTTGCCGCATTCCTTTTTATATTTCTATTCATCCTCTAATTCCTAGGCCTAGGCTCTATTTTCCTACTATGAAAAAGTCTACTTAGTCTGCTACTAAACTGCTGTCAATACAATACAAGTGGATGGCTAACATATTCTTTAGTCATCCTTTCCTCTCCCCCCAAAAAAAGAACTGCTGCCAGTACATCCACTTTACATTCATCGGTCTGTTATATTCCTGCTTATCTCTGTTTCTCTACCATGGTCTGGGTTATGGCTGCCTTACCTAACATGGTCCATCGACTTCAATTTTTTACTCCACCATCTCCCAACTTTGTTTTGTACCACCACAGTCCCCCATCCTTTTTTGCCCTCATGATCACTCTTTCTCTCTATCTATCATGAAATTGCATAAAAAATAATCTGTTGAGAAAAGGAAAAACCTTGAAAAGAAGTAATAGGGACAAGGGGTTTTCACTCAAACCTTTTTATCTTTTATTCTTTTGACATTGGTTGATTTTTATGTGATTTGGTGACGTGAATGAGAGAATAATGTGGAGGATATGGAGTGTTGATGAGGACATCCCAGTCAGTGGAAAAAGGTTAAACCTACAATTGCCGGTTCTGGGGACTACGGAGATAACAAACTGAAGTTGAGTGATCATATGAGTATGATCATAGTTGAGGGACCCTCACTGTATGGTTATGCCTTGAGCCTACCTTAGTAGAAGTTACTGATGGCCCTCGTTTCTTTCGTTTTAGTTTCATGTCATGGCAGATCCTACACTTCATTTATTTCTAGTCATGGATTTTCTCCGTGGTGTTGAACTACTTTCATGCATGCATAATGTCTACTTTCTTTGGTTTATGGTAACCGTGAATCATAAATGTTTATAACACCACTGGATGCTTAGTATGATGATTGCATCTTTTAAATGCCAACAAAAGCTACTTATGATGTGGGAGCAGGGACATACACTGTTATTGATGCTGGATGGGGTGTGGACAACATCTGTAAACCTGATTACTTTTTGCAACTTGTAATCTCTACAGTTGTATTTTTTTTTTGGAGAAGGAAACAGTTGTAGTTCTTTCCATCTACAATAAAGAAAACTCTGTAATGATGTCACTGTAACTTGTACCCTGTGCTCAGACTATGAAAATGACGTGGAACTGTTCCCTTGTTCAGGGTGGTCGGGGTGGTTCAAGTCACAAGGGCAATAAAATTTCTAAACAACTCGCATTGTCCTTTGCTAACCGCACCCTTGCTAGATGTCGGAAATTTGAAGAAACAGGTCGGAGCTGCTTCAGTGAACCTGTTCTGTGGGATGTCTTGACTACAACCATTAACAATAACCACAATGGTAAATACACTTTCTTCTACTAGTATGTATGTGAAGTCACAATGCTTTTGTTCTTAGGCATGCTTGTATATGCGAAGTTTTGTGTTGACACTATTGCTTCTCCATATGCAAATTCTCCCTCACAAACGTCACCACAAGAAAAATGGGCATGCACACTTATTAACTATCTTATCTACATGCATATAATTCTAAAAAAAAGAGATCTACATATAAAAATAGAACCGCTGGATGGCTTGATCCTTTAGCTTAACTTTTGCATTTGTTTGATTGTTGCTCATATTTTCATTTAGCCTCCCTGTGATATTGTTCTGGATCAGCTAGTGAAATTTTACTTGTCTATCAAGTACTAAGTTACTGAGGATGCACTATCATTGTATCTTCTTGAAGGTTTTTATACTTAGTTTTCAGTTGTTTCATTTAATATTACAGATAGTCACGGGCTTGACAATAAGCTGGATCGGGGTTCAACGGATTCATATAAAAATCAACTTCCTGACCAATCTCTTGTTAAAAATGAGTTGATCTTAAGTAGAGGGAAGAAGAAGGAGGTTTTCCTAGATGATGTCACAAGTGGTGCTTCAAGATCCATTTCAACCACTAATACTATATCAAGCAATGCAAAGTGGAAAAGAACTGAAAGGGACAGGGATCAAAACAGGGAAGGATCGACAAGAAATCCGAGTGTTAAATCTGGTCGTCCTTCATTGAGCAACAGTAGGGTTGAAAGGAAAACAAAGACAAAGACAAAGCAAAAGATTGCTGAATTATCAACATCAGGGAATGGTGTTTGTAGAGTTACCGAGACAGTAAATTTTGCATCACCATCACTGCAAGAATGCAGCGACACAGTGAACAATGCCATCAGCCGGGAAGTTGATTTGGCGCCTGCTTCATCTAAAGAAATACATGAAGCTGTATTCACAAACTTGCAATTACATGGAATAGATGCCATTGATGAACTAGATGTAGCTGTTGGACTTGGTGGACAAGGTCAGGATCTTTCAACATGGTTGAACTTTGATGATGATATACTACTACAAGAACATGATCTGGTAGGTCTAGAAATTCCTATGGATGACCTTTCAGACATAAAATTGGGTTTTTGATGAGCGCTTTTTATAAATGTGCATATAAGAGTCTAGGTCAAAGTGCAGTTACTTTTATTATTGTTTAACCTCCTAATCAAAATATCTACCGCAATCAGATTAGAATTTGTGACTACGCAACCCATTTTTTCTGCATACCCATTTTCTAGGCAGATTCGATTTTCGTCTCAGAATGTACTGTACCATATTGTGATAAGTTGGCGTTTTGTCCACTCATCATTTAATGTGAATATTCTTAGCCATCTCTTTCTTTCACTGAATGGTGAGACATGTAATGTACGATCTTATGTGTTGTCCAAACATTTTCAGCATGGTTCTTAAGCAATAAGAGCGCTAGAAGCTGCAAGTTTGAGCCATTAGTTTCTTAGATATGTATAGCTGCATGCATGATATTTTCATTCTGTAATGTTATTGCCTGGAATATTCCTAAGGAGCTTATTGATGTATGATGAATAGATTTCTGTAATTTACGGTGGAACTTCGGCGCTTGATGGTGAATTCTTTTTCTGACTGTAAAGTTTGAATTTTAGAATTGTACAATAACATTTTCTATAGACAGATGTGTGCAATGATCGGATAATGTTCCCTATTTAGCGAGGGGTTTAAGTTGGCATCTTCTTTAAGAATTGGATGCCTTCTCTGTTATTGAGCTTGTTCACACTTTAAAACCCTGAATGGCAATGTGAAGTAATACTGACTATTATTCTCTTCCAAGTTTTGTGTTGTTTTCTTTTGTTTTACATATTGCAGCGATGTCTTTAAAAACTCTTGATTATTTTTTTTTGAAGTGGAGTGGACGCATGCTTTCAAGTTGGAACTGGGCCATTTTTGTAGAATCTCGACGTGTTCGTACTTCTTAGTTCTTACTGCAATATATCCCTTCTCCATTGATTTCGTATTATGAATATACACAAAGATCTTCTATAATATGCGTGTATGCTAGGGAGAATCCTGACTGATCATATCGTAGCTTGTTCATTTTCTTTGAATGACGAAAGTTATTTGTGCATTTATGTCAGCCAGCTTTGTCACCCTCTTAGATTCATCTTTTGTTGTATTGTCTGCACTGCACCTCTCTCAACCTTATGCATTCCCTTGATATTGGGGATCATGATTCCCTCATTAATATTTATGGATATATTCGTATTCTAGTAATAGTGTTAGGGAGTTATTTTGGATATGGACTATGGAGTGTAAACATTATGATATTCCTCATGTTTGATATGTGACTAGATACCAACGGATTCATGTTGATCCACTTGTGCTTTTTTTTTCGGTTGCCTATGTAGTATTGTTTGATGCTAAGCTCGATTAATATGTTATCTCGGATGGCATGATATATTATAGTGGGCGAGGTTGTGTAGAAATAGGAATTTGAGGCCCCTAATCCACCTATGCTTTGTGTTATTAGAGAAAAGGGAAAAAATGAGAAAAAGATAATGTATAATACATCACTTTATTGACATTATGTCAAATTTTAACGAGTGATTGATTTATTATCAAAATTATCTATATAAAGAGTTACTATTTATATATACATTGATTCATATCTGAATAATTGTAATAATAGATCAAAATTGTACATAAAAAAATATGATTAAAAATCTGTGATACAATATTAAATAAAAAAATGATACTCATAGCGTGGCAGCAAATAATTATCCTTCCCATTTATTAATACCTTGATCTTGTTAATGCTCTCTTAAAAAAAATATCAGATATCAAATTCTCTCCTCCCATTGGTCCGGAATTAAATTCCCCACAAGCCGTCGCCAACCTCACACGCCAGTGTTTGATTCTGGTGCACAGCAGGCCACACAACTTGACCTCACAACACATCCACGTACACTTTGCACTCACCATATAAGCCCCCACTCCTTACGTGTTCCTCCATTCCCCCACTCATACTACCACTACTACTGTTATCCCAGCCATGATTGCTTCAACACTTTGATCTCCTCTTCCTCTCTGGCTTCTTCAACTCCCACTGAATCAACAATGGAGCCCTGCATGAAACCTGTTCAGAAGGATCCTTCAGCCGAGACAGCTGAAGCAACTACAGCTTCAGATGCATCCTGCAGCATGAAGAAGAAGCTGGCCAAGGACGGGAAGGTCGCAGAACGCCTCAGACCTGGTCATGCGACAGCTGAGGATGGTGAGAGAGAGAGGCTGAAGAGGCACAGGAGGGAGATGGCCGGCCGTGTCCGGATACCAGAAATGTGGGGGCAGGAGGCGCTGCTGAAGGACTGGACAGCAGATACCACAGCATTTGACAAGTTTCTCTTTCCAAAAGGGTTGACGACTGCCAAGGAGGCCTTGGTGGAAGAGTGCACAAGAGAAAAATTAAGGATAGGAAACCGGTGTTAGAATCATTCTTGTTGTTTTATCTTTTTTTTTCTTTCGTGTTACATGCCATGGATACATATATCTAATAAAACTGATGTGAAATATATTGTTCTTGCTGTCTGATAGAAGAGTGAAAAGCTTATCAATCTTGCTTCGTGTTTCTTAATTTACAGTTTGTTGTCATTGTTAGGTGTATCTATGTGGATGACATGATTAGAACTAACGCTACATGATGACGAGGAATGCAATAGTTGTTCCTTTTCCTATGCCATTAGAAACAATTAGATCGATATCATGTACCAGATGTTAGAAGAATAACAACGGAGTAAATATTTTTCTATTTTATACTTGTGAGTCTGTATATCTATATACAATATATGAATGAATCAGAAGAATAACTATCAATATTTATTTAATCTAATCAGATAAGATTATCTAATTTAAACTAATCTAAATAATCATAAATCTAGATAACATCAAATCTGAATAATATCAAATTTTTACAAATAATAAGATTAAAATTCACTAATACGCCCCCGCAAACTCAACTTTCTCTGGATCGAAGTCTGAGTTTGTCTCGTAAGAACTAAAAGCGAGCACCAGAAAGTGGCTTGGTTAGAATATTTGCAAGATTGTCTTTGGAAGAGATAAAACAAACAACAAGGCGACGATTGGAGACCTCATCACGAACAAAGTGATAATCAACCACGATATGCTTTGTGCGCGCATGAAAAATTAGATTTGCATATAAGTATGTGGCGCCAATGTTATCACACCTGAGAGTCGGAGGAGTGGTGGCATGCAAACCAAGTTTCATGACAAGGACTGCAGCCATATGAGCTCAGTTGTGGCATATGGTAAAGCTTTGTACTCAGACTCCATTCACGATCGAGAGACTATTCTTTGTTTGTGTGTTGACCAAGAGATGAGATTGGTACCAAAGAAAATAACAAATCCTCCAAACGACTTATGATCATTAGGGGCATCCAGCCCAATCAACATCACTAAAAATATGAAGAATGTTAGTGTGATTAGGAGTTAGAAAAAGGGCAAGATGACTTGTACCCCGCAAATAACGCAAAATTTGTTTCACAATTTGTCAATGATCTGTGGATGGATTATACATGAATTGACAAACAAGGTCGACCGCATAGAAAACATCAGGCCTGGTGATTGTCAAATATTGCAAGGCGCCAACCACTTGTCGATACAAGTGTGGGTCAGCAAAGGATGATCCAAAATCCTTAACCAATTTTGTAGAAGACCCAAGAGGCGAGGAAACTGGTTTTGTATTTGACATGCCAGTACGGTGTAGAAGATCCAAAATATACTTGTGTTGGAAGAGAAGTAATCCATTATTATCTTTGAGTACTTCAAAACCTAGAAAGTAATCAGATTGTCAAGATCATGAATTGCAAAAAAACTAATTTAAATAGGCAATAAAAATATTAATGTGATCTACATGAGAACCAGTGAGTATAATATCATCAACATAAATCAACATAATGAGAAAAATTTCTGACTTTCAAAACATAAATAACGAACAATCAGTTGCAGAAGCACAAAAATCATAGACAATAAGAGCAAATTGTAGCTTTTAAAACCATGCATGCAGAGTCTGTTTTAATCCATAAATATATTTGTGAAGAAGACACACATAATCAAGGTGGTTCTCATCATAAAACTCAAGAGGTTGAGACATGAAGACTTTCTCATTTAAATTTCCATGCAAGAAAGCATTGCTCATCCAACTGACGAAGATGCCAATTATTAGAAACATCAAGCGATAGAACCAACCAAATTATGGTGGATTTGACAATCGGGCTAAAAGTTTCTGAATAATCAATGTCCGATTATTGACGGAAACTCTTGGCCACTAGTATGACCTTGTAGCGCTCTACAGTGCCATCTGAAAGAGACTTGGTGCGAAAAATCCACTTGCAACTAAGAATATTCATACCTAGACGACGAGGGACTAACAACCATGTGCTATTGGAAATGAGATCATTCAACTCTTCAACCATTGCCGAGCACCAATGAGGAATTTTGATGGCAGAAGAGTGACACGTTGGAGTAGAATTCGAGATAGAAATGTTATGCAACACTTGTGAATTTTGAAGACATGCGAGTTCCCTGTAATTTTGATAAGTCCCTTGCGAAGTGTCATGTGCCATCGAGGGGGTGGATCAGATGGAGAAGAGGTGGATGAAGTAGCGGTGCAAGAGAAACTAGGAGAGGAAGAAGTTGTGGTAGGGACTAATGCATCAACAGACTGAGTGAGAGGTGGAGAAACATTGATGGAAGCAGTGAGCCAAGGCGAATTGAGAATGGGAGAATACACAGAAGGAGATAAGGAGGGAGAAGAAAAAGAAAAACATGTCTCATCAAATTTAATGTGACGCGCATAATATATTCTATCTATCATTGGATCCAAGCACCTATAACCATTGGAAGAGGATGGATAATCAAGAAAGATGCATTTCTTTGAACGAAAAGAGAACCGTGACAATTATAGGGACGCAGATAAGGATAAGCAGCACATCCAAAGATTTTCATAAACATGTAAGACAAATGCTTATTAAAAAGTTTTTCAAAAGGAGAGATGTCATCTAAAACCACAGAAGATAATCGATTTATTAAATAAATTTCAGTTTCAAAAGTGTTGAATCTAGGATCCCGAAGATGTTTTGAATGATCACAAATTTGTAAGTGAACTCAGCCTGTACTGATGAACTTGTTGAGCTGATTTCTGTAACAAGATATATTCAAGTTCAGAGTAGTGGTCGACCTGAGTTGAAGGAATGGACGATCAGTGCACGCGTAATTTATATCAGAAGAACTACATGTGTGCAGTGGGCGTCCTAAGCATATGAAGCAGTCGACCAACATCAGAGGGAGAATACATGTGATGAGGAGCAGAAGCACAAACGGTCGACCAAAGATGTAA